>CABHPH010100896.1:24060-37287 GCA_902168325.1 Peromyscus nudipes
TATCTATCTATCTATCTATCTATCTATCTATCTATCTATCTATCTATCTATCTATCATCTATCTATTGTTCTACCTACCTATTATCTGTCTGTCTGTATGTCTGTCTATGTATCATCTATCTCTCTCTGTGTACATGTATGTGCATTCAGTGCCTTCCAAATCCTCAGAACCCCATGTTGTAAAAAGCAATGTACATATTTATCATGGTTACATAATCAGAGCAGAGTGCCACCGTGTCTTGAGTGCTGTTTTGAGCATTCCAGACACTCTCCGTGGTTGGCATCACCTGTGCTAGCTAGAAACTCATCTTATAAAAGGAGTCCCCATCCCCACACCCCAACTACCAATGTGGACAAGGGAAGTACAGACAAAAAGGAAAGCCGCATTACCGACTGCGCCCACTGCCTTCCTGCCCTGCTGCATGCAGAAGTGGCATGACCAGAGCATGTTGACCGTGAGAGGAAAGAGGCAACACTCCCTGCTGGAAAGGTTAGAGCTGGTTTTCTTGTCTGCTCTCTAGAGGACACACCCCTCCCAAACTCCCACTGATGGAAAGAACAACGTTATTATTAATGCTCATGAAGCAGATTATCTCTAGAATTGGTACTCTTGATGAGTGAGGACATTACTGTGATGAAGATCACCTGATGGCTTCAGTGTAAGACGGTTTCTGGAAACCTGCTGTGTCTGGAGGGAAGCTGGTGGAGAGAGACAGAATCAGTGAACCGTGTTGTCATGTCGTAGAGCCTGCAGTATAAATTCCAAACCGCGATTTGGCAAGTGCGCAACCTCAGGCGCATTGTATGCATAGGGGAGATGAGGTCACGATGCAGTCATAGGCAGAAAGGGGGCATTCACAAGGGTTTGTCATGAGGATTAATGACATTTTATGCTGCAAGAGTGAGACCTTCCATAGTTCCCCATGGGCCGGTGTATGTTTAATGCTAGCATTAATTTCAGTAATATTAGCCTAAGAAGCAAAATTATAACTCTCAACTCCATATATTACCAAGCAAAACTTACTGACTGTTATCCCTATGGGAGCTAACGTTTTCATGTGACAGGAAATCACCTGGGCAGTGTTTTCACTGTAAATTTTCTTGCAAAGTGTTTAGTATTTTTTTTCTATTATTTTACTAGTTTTTTTTCCGTACTGTTTGCTCTTTTTTAAATACCACCATTCAGGATTAAAAATAGAAATGAGAAAACATTTTGAAATGTTAAAATCTGCTTCACAGAGAAGGCCCCTCGCCATGCCACTAGTGAGCTGGAGATTTCGTGCCTTTGATTCATGAGGCACCTGCTTCAGTGAAGTTGATTTAGAGTCCTCTCAGTGAGGCCGAGGGGCTCCCCACTGTGCTGTGGATCTGGGGAATAGACTATGCCAGAATGACATACTGAGAGAGAACCAACTCTCTGCTAACAATCTGCGTGAATGTCACACACACAAGGGCCACTCATGGACATGCCGCTGACGTCCACAGACTGCAGTCAGCTCAACATGTGGCTTTTGCAAATCCAGCATCATGGTATAATTCACCCCCAACAGAAAATAGATGAGAGGCAGCTGACTGTAACCCGAGTTATCCATGGGAGATGGATCGGCCATCCATCAACATCCTGCCAATTGGTAACTCCGAGGAGGAATGTACGGCACCACTTCAACCCTCCACCAGAGTTCTAATAACTTTGATTTGGTGGCTGTGATCTCTAGTTTCTACTGTTCGCATAGATGCCTCGCTAATTCTTCACAGGCAGGCGGCATCAAAATCCGATTTGGTGTGACAGGGGCTGGGCTCACTGTCAGCTGGATGGAATTTATTCTCCCGAGTTTAAGCTTCGCAGAAACATCTTTGATGTTTGCTTTAACCAGATTTGCTTAGGGAATGAGTCTGATGATAAGTGGAGCATTGAAATACATATCAGAGGCTGGAGAGAGGATGGCTCAATGGTTAAGAGCCTGGTTCACAGCTGTTCGCAATTTCAGGTCCAAGGAATCTAACGCCCTCTTCTGTTCAGTATGGGCAACTGCGTTCTTGTGCACACAACCCCACCCCAACACAAAAGTAGACACATACACATAACTAAAAACAGTCTATCAAAAATCCAAATACATTTTAGATTCTATCATCACATTAATGTTTTGTGACCCCCCCCCCACACACACACAGGTACATTCCACATTAGACTTTGTAGCTGAAAGTTTTCCTGTGTCCCGCCCAGTCTGTAGCCACTCAGACCCAAGTAAACACACAGAGGCTTATATTAATTAAAACTGCTTGGCCATTAACTCAGGCTAACTCCTGACTAGCTCTTAACACTTAAACTCAGCCCATTTCTGTTAATCTATATGTCGCCATGTGTTCCGTGGCTTTACCTGTGTGCCATTACATGCTGCTCCCTGGATGGTGGGCTGGCATCTCCTGACTCAGCCTTCCTTTTTCCAGAATTTTCCCTGTCTGCTTATTGTGCCTGTACTTCCTGCCTGGCTACTGGCCAATCAGCATTTTATTTATCAACCAATCAGAGCAACACATATTCATAGCATAAAGAACATCCCACAGCAAGACTTTCAATGTAACTGACTATTTAAAGACTAACCGCACAGCATTGGTCACTCTGTTTCTCTTGGATGAAGCTTACAGACAAGTGTGTATGTATTTGCCCAAGGCATGGCTTCCAGGATCATTTCTGCTTGAGTTTTCTTGGATCCCTGGGTTTGCTCCCTCTGCTTCCTGTATCTTCCTCTACTTATTTCCACCACTGTTCCTGTTTTAGCCAATCAAGATGACTGTTGCATCTCTGGACTGAGAGCACTTGGAAGACAGTGGCTTCATCCTTGGCAAAGCTTTAGGTCCACGGATATCTGTGTACCTCTTAAGTCATGTATAAAAGGAAAAGAAATCTTGTGATACAAAATATATTCTTTTATCGCCTAAACACCAGGGCTGAAGACAGGAGTGGTAGGCAATGCAATTGTCATCAGTGTGTTTAAGAACTAAGAGGTTTGTCGATGGCTCAGCCATTGGTTCTTAAGGGCAGGTATTAACAGAGGCATTGGGTACGCTTACACTGATGTGTATTATTTCAGTTACAATGAGAACAAATGTGACTTTTGGAAAAAAAGAAATCTATCTAGATGAGTTAGGCAATTTTCAGCCTTTCCAACATAGGCAATTGGGTTGTAATTGTCCTGTAACATTGCTTTGTCAACACACTGTGAGTCTTAATGTGCAGCATTATTGCCATAATTCAGGTCAAGATTTTTAAAATGCTCTGTGATTTCTTTTTGCATTTGGGGATATTCATTCTGCTTGATTTTCATACAGCTATGAACTGTCTAGTGATTCTGTATGGTTAGTGATGTCTACACTTACTATAATGACATATGAAATGACTCTAACCTTTGATATTTCTTGCAGATTTCTTTACTGATCTCCATGTTGATACTTCTGGAACAAGCTTACTCAGCACATAAAACATGTAAATTATGCTGATAATGGGAACATGCTTTATATCGTTTCAATAAGGTTTTGTGCACTGCATTGTTAATGTGCTGCATGGCCACACTGGCCCTCTCATCTGCATGCTCTACCCATTATTGAAAGATGTATATTAATGGCTTCCCATTTGATTAAGTTTTCTATATTTTCCTTTAATTGTATTTTATAAATCTTAAAATTATTTATAGATTTAAGGTTGTGAAAAGTTCCTATGGGCTTAACTATTGATCCATATGAAAGGTGACTTTGTAATGTCTAATAACATTTTTAGAACATTTTATAGATTTACATAATCTGTTCTTAGTCTGGGTCACCAGCCTCTCTCCTCGCAGCCCCCAACAACTACCACCTATGTTAACAATTCTAAGTACCTCTTGTCCGTGGAGTCTTAAGGTCCCCATCTTTAGTACCTGGCTTATGTCACTTAGTATAATGCCACATGTGTGGCTTGCTTTGTCCTATATGTTGGGCTTTCATCCCTTCCTAAGGCTAATATCTTCCCTGTGTGTGCCTCACATTTTATATGAATCCATCAGTGGACATAGGCAGCTTCAGAGTTTTAGATTTTCTGAATAATGCTTCTATGAAAATAAGGGCAGAAAGATGTATTTAAGACTCCATTCAGAGGGCTAGGAAGATATCTTACTTGGGAAAGCTGCTTATTGTACAAAACTGAGGACCTCAGTTCAGATCTACAATACCCATGTGAGAACAAAAATCAACGAACTGGGTGTGGTGGTTTGTACCAGTAACCACAACACTGTGGAGGCAAGAGAGTAAGGACAGCCTAGCTAGCTGGTGACATTCAGCCTCAGTGAGAAACCTTGTGGGAACAGTATCTCAGTGCTGACCTTTGGCCTCCACACATGAACACATACACACACACACACACACACACACACACACACACACACACGCACACGCACACACAACAGCTCTGCTTTCCATTCTTAGGGGATATACTCAGAAGTGAAATGGCTGAATGACACAGTTGTATTCTTCTCATGCCCTGGGATTTGAACCCAACACCTTGTACCTGCCAGGCGCACACTCTGCCACCTAGCTACATCTCCAGTCCCTTTAAGTCCTTTGGTTCGTTCCACAGCGGCTGTGGCATTCACCATCTCACTGACAAGCAAGGTCACGGTCGCTGTGGACCCCTTTCAGTGCTTCCTACCTTCTGTGGTTTTGCTAGCAACCGTTCTGATGGGCATGGAGTAGACTCCCTAGAGTTAGGATGTGCTTTCGTACCATCACTGGGGTTGCTCACCAGCCGTTTCACAGCTGTGCTTGGAGAGGTATCTGTTCAAGTCCTTTGTCCATGACATGAACCTGTCAGTCAGGTTACTTTTGATACATGTGTGATAGAATCAGACTTTCATCATATCTTATTCTTTTTAATTTGCTTGCATTAGGGTTGCGGTAGAAGGCTTGACAAATTTAGACAGTTCCTAATGTCATATACTCATCGTTGTTATTAGTATTATACAGAACATCATCACTTGCGCTATAACATCTCCTGGGCTTACCCTATTAATGTTCTACACCCACTAAATCTTGGTGACCAGCGAAATTTTTTTTTAATCATCTCTATATCTTGGTGACCAGTGACCTTTTTATATCATCTCTATAGTTTTCCTATTTTCAGAGTGTCTTATGAATGGACTCATAAATATATTCAAGGCCTTGGAGTTTCAGCTTTTATCTGGCACTATGCACATAAGGCCCATCCAGATCCTTGGGGGCCTTCATAGTCCATTCCTCTTCATTGCTGAGGAGCATTTTGTCATGAGACTATGTCAGGGCTGCTTACTATTATTATATTATATACTATATATATATATACTATATATTAATCTATGTAGCTTTATTGTAGGTGCTTTCACTTGAGGACAATGTTAAAGAGCTGTGAGCATCCATGTGTGTAGTGGTATTTGCTCTGCCTCCTTTGGGCCATACAGCCCAAGGTCATGGGTGGAACAAATATCACTACCTTGCACACCACTTATTACAATCAATCTATGTGAGTCTATTGAATGGGTAACAGGATTTATTAAGATATAATTGAGGAAATATACTCACAAATACAGAATGGAGTAGACAGCAGAAGTCGTCCTCTGATCTGACCAGGAGCGACTCCACCTTGCAGGCAGGAGCAGGAAGAAGGGCATGTGACTCTTCTCTAACTCCTTATTAGAGGTCATGTACAACAGGCAGGAAGCACCATCTCCTTTGGGCCATGTAGCCCAAGGTCATGGGCGGAGCAAATACCACTACACATGTGCACTCTGTTGTTGGGGATGTGTGTTCACATCAGTGGGCAAGTGTTTGAGAGTATGACTGTGTTGAACAGCGTGTTAAATCTCAGCTTAGCCGTGTAAAGCGATGACAGACACCTTGTGGTTCATTCTACCTTCTCCATCCCTAGTAGAGCTACGCTTGCTCATTTTCTCATTTTTCTTTAAAAACCTTTAACCACGCTATAAACATTCAATGGTCTGTCATTACTGCCTCCATTTGTTTTTCCTCTGGTGACAGATGACATAAAACACGTCCCCTTCATGTGATTATTCATGTTTGAGTGTTTTCTTTGTGAGTTTTCCACTCAGTTATGGCTAGTTTACAGCTGGGTTTTTGGTCTAAGATTTTTTTTTATAGGGTTTTTAAACTTCAAATTTTATTCCTGTTTTGAAAAATTATTTACCTATTTTAAAACATGTTTCTCAGCGATGTGCATGTCTTTAAATGCTGTAGATACTATCTTGTGAGCAGAAGGTAACTGTAATGAGATTTGTCTCATTGTACTTTTTAGTGTACTTTAATTTTGGCATTATCTGTTAAAATTCATATTCAAATCCAACTGTACATACCTTTACCCTAGGGTATTTTTGTTTTAGCTTCATAGTCTTGTGTCGTGTTGCATGATCTGTTTTGAGTTGTTTCTTGTTGAAAGGTTTAAGACTTGCAGTAGGTTTATCCTTTGGTTTATGAACAAACGCAGATGTTCCCTGCTGTTTCATGGCTGCTCAGCCTTTCTCAGTTAAGTCTTGGAATTCCTGCCCCATTCACCGTACTATAATGGCGTGGCTCCGTTTCTGGGCCCCCTTCCTGCCTGTTGGCCTTTTCACCAACACCTCATCGCTTGGCTACTGTGGCATCGTAGTATCCTGAAACTGGGTGACTTGTCTTTCACCAGGTAGCTGGCCGCCTTCACCACCGTCTTTGTTATTTTGTGCCCTTGGATTACCAGTTTGCAGATGTCTGCAAAAGAGCTCACTGGGTTTTTGATGTGGCCTTCAAGGACTGTAATTCAATTTGGAGAAGACTGACAGCATTGACTCTTCTAACCCCCAAGCACCGGATGATTTCTATTTAGGTCTCCAACATCTCTCACTAGTGTCTTTAATTTTTTTGTTTGCTTATCATGCACATATGTAACATAAATCTTAAAAGGTCTTACGAACAGAAAACCCAGAGCCAGATATTGGGGTGAAAGCTGAAAGATCAGAGAAACAGCACAAGCCCACCATGTTCTTACCTCTAGGAAGTCCTCAGCCTCAAGAGCGAGAGTTCCTGTTTCCTCACACCTTATATACCTTTCTGTGTCATGCCATCTGACTTCCTGGGATTAAAGGCGTGTGTGCTTCCCAAGCAAAGACATGAGATCTCAAGTGCTGGGATTAAAGGTGTGTGCCACCAATGCCTGGCTCTGTTCCCAGTGTGGCCTTGAACTCACAGAGATCTGAAAGATCTCTGCCTCCCGAGTAATAGGATTAAGGGTGTGTGCCACCACTGCCTGACCTCTTTGTCTAATCTAGTGGCTGGCTCTGTCCTCTGATCCCCAGATAAGTTTATTAGGGTACACAATATATCACCACAATGTATTATTTTTAGGTTTGTGCCCAAATATTTCACATCAAGATGTTACACTTCAATGGATACTTCAAATCAAAATGTTCATTTCTGTAATAGAGTATGAAAGTTGGCTCTTGTGTGTTAGCAACTACATCTAAGCAACATCTTTTTCCTGATCTCCACCTCCTTTTGTCAAGATGATGCTAACGCAGGGTGTTTGTGAATGGTTGTAGTTCAATTCCACTGAATTCTTAATTTGCTGAGGATTTTAAACATACATTTGTGTTGGGTTTGTCAATGAAATGATTGTGGGCCTTTGTTTCTGCAGCCTGTGGATTGAGTGAATTATATTGATTGATTTTTTTTTTCTTTTAACGTTGAGGCAGCCTTCCAAACCAGAAGTAAATCTCTCTTGATCATGGCATAGTATAATTATTTCACAGATTATTGGATTTAATTTGACAATATTCTGATGAGTTTTGCATCAATATGCACAAATGGTTCTTCAATTGTCTCTTAAAAATGCCTGTCTTCGGTATTGATATTAATATAATGCTGGCCTCACAAAATGAGTAAGGGTCTGTTTCTTACGATCGTTTCTAGAAGATCAGAGTATTGACTAATGGTTAATTACATTTTTCCTGATATTAGAGAAGATTATAGTAAACCAGTGGTGTCAAGTCCACAGTGAGTCACTCCGGGAGGCCAGAGCACCAGCTGCCTCAGACAGGAAACCTGAAACCCTAGGCCGGATTCAGGCGATGAATGTATTTTAAAAATGGCATCTCAAGGGGTTTAGTAGGAAGACAGTCTCAGATATCCTGTTTTCAGTGTTGACTTATCATTATTTATACCTTACCCTTTCTGTCATTGGAACAATTCCCCTCGAGGGAGGGGCTGTCGGGAGACAGGGATGCTCAGTGATACTCTGCCTATCCAAGAGACCACCACTGTTATATTCTATCAGTTCTGTTGACTCAAACTTGTTTGTGTGCTTTAGGCAAGTCTTGTCACCTGTGGGTACTTCATGCTGGGCTGAGAGAGGAACTTACAGTTGATAGTTTGTGTGCCTCAGTCCCAGAAAGGGTGGGGAGGATGAAGAAGAATGGTGGAAATAAAATGCTGTTTTTGTGGACCAGGCCTCAGTGCATCCCTGAAGCAGGGCTCAGATCTGGGTTATGGAGAAAGAGAGCCCTGCTGTGGGCTGAGAAAATCATGCCTGGAGAGTCGCCGGAATTTTGTCATCTCTGGTTGAGAAGCTCAGCCCTCTATTTGTACTATCTCCTCACACTTCTGAGACAAACTCTCTGTGGAATGGCAGGTGTCCTGGAGGCCCGACACATTGCTCTAGGAAGAGCCATTTCCTGCCTTCCGGTTGTTCATCCAACAGAACGTGCTAGACAGATGACTGAGCAAATGTTCTCTTTGCAAAGATTGGTTTTAAATTGCGTTTAGAAAAATTAATTGTAGGACAAAGCATTTTTATTGTATCAACCCTTTGAGAACTTTATACAATAAATTCTGATCATTTGAGGGACAAACCATTTAAAAAGATCATTATATTTTATTTATATTTTCTAATTTTCTTGTAATTATTATTTCATTCTAGTTCTAGTTTTGTCAGTATAATAAACTCAAAGCTTTGCATGTGTAGAAAGACACATAAGGATCTTTTTCTAACGTGGGTATTCCATCAAGGAGAAGTCTGCAGCTTTGTGTTTGAAGTAATCACAGCTACCTAGTGGTAATGCAGACATTCCTGACGGCCATCAACCTAGGAGGCTTTTATGGGCAGAGAAGTAGCTTCATGCCATGTCTGTGTCATCATAACTGTGCTGATCATCCACTGCCTTGGGATGGAATACTGAGATGTGGGAGCTTTTAATAAATAAAACAATAAAGATCATTATCTTCTTCAAATACCCCATTTTCTTCATTTTCCTTCTCTGTTTTCTATAACTCCTTCCTCCTCCACATTTTTGTCTGATTACTTTACTCAAATTGGCCACAGATCACTGGTGCTTAGTACCAAGGGCATTAAGTCAATGTCAACACAGAAAATGCCTCAGAATAAGTTCAGAAAAGGGGCGTGAGTCACTGATTGACCGAACAGTCTAACCTGCTTCTTTAAGTGGAAAAATTTATTAGTGTCCAAAGATGCAAAATATAATTTTTATGTGTTTGAATGAGAGGAGCGTGTATAGCCTGTGTAAATGACACCGACAAGTGGATCATGAAACAGTGCATGACGTAACTGCATTCAAAAGAATGTTCTGTGTGCTCCAAGAAAGCACAGGGAGCCAGATGCTTATGTAGACAGCACTGGTGTCCACCAAGGAAGCATGCACTGCCAGAACCATGGATGTCAGAACAGCTAAAATTAAAAGAAGTCAATCAGTATCTTAGAGTTACTGTTGCTGTGATGAACACCATGATCAAAAGAAACTTGGAAAAGGTTTATTTGCTTACAGTTCCACATCATAGTCCGTCGTGGAAGGAAATCAGATTAAGAACTCAAGCAGGGCAGGAACCAGGAAGCAGGAGCTATGCAGAGGCCATGGAGGGGCTCTGCTTACAGGCTTGCTTCTCATGGCTTGCTCAGCCTGCGTTCTTATAGAACCCAGGACCACCAGCCCAGGGATGGCACTACCCACCATAGGCTGGGCCCTTTCACATCCATCAACAATTTAAAAAAATGCTCTATAGACTTGCGTATAGCACAGTCTTATGTAGGCATTTTCTCAACCAAGCTTCCCTCCTCTCCGATGACTCTAGTTTGTTTCAAGTTGACATAAAAATTAGCCAACACAATCAGCACCAGCAAGTAGCCACTTAATAATGCTTCAGGTAGAGTGCTGCTAAACCCTTGGGTAGGGTACAGTCTGGACAAGCACTTGGGGAAAATGTCTTGCCCATTCCTAGAAAACAAAGTGCATATGCTACAGCAATTTCACATCTGGAGATTTCTCAAGAGAAGTGAAAGATGGTGCAGAGTGACTTCTCCATGAGTGTTTAGAGATACTTGCAACCACAGTAGGTAAAGCCAGGGAGGGTGCACAAGGGCTGAGCAACAGAGAGATGAGAAAAACAGCACAGTATGTTCTTAAGTGAATACTACCCAGAGACACAAGTGATTCAAGATTAGTGCACAAGACGAATCCTCCTCAGAGATGAAGTGGATGAAGGTTGGTGACCCATGTGGCGCACACTGAAGTCCACGCTGTCACTCCTTCTTCTATAGTTCTGCAGAGACCAGGAAAGCAACTCTCTATGACAAACGTCAGAACAGAGGAGGTGTGGACTCTTGGGCTGCAATAGTGCTCCTCACCTTGAGGGTCGAGCTCTTTGCATGCCTGTTAACACTTCCTGAAGGCATACATAAACTTTTGTTCGCTCCACAGACATTTAACCTGAAATTCTTAAGCATAATATCCAATTGTAGTTAATACAACCCTTCTAGAACAGTCAGAGGTAACTTGTACAGATATGCACAACATGATTGTAAATGCATTCAAAGATGAATTGGTAGAATTTTAGGTCATGAATTCATGAGTGAAACAGCATACATAGCTGTGTCATGTTAAGTTTCTAAATTTTCTATCTAACGGGTGGGGAACTTCGTAATAAACCATTAGAAAAAAAATTCTTATTTTGGATGTTGATGTGCTCTTAAACTCTTCTAAGCCTCACAGCAGGTAGAAATAATCAGGACAATCCATTTTGGCCAAACACATTGAGTAGTAGACTCAGGGAAGGTTACGAGATGACACTGAGGAGGGTCATCTCAGAGGATCTGTTTCTAGAGTTCACTTTCCCCTTTCCTGTTCCTTTCTTAGACATCTCACCTTCTAGCTTTTCCTACTATACCAGGAGATACTGGGGAACTTGACAGCCACTTGGAAGAAAGTCAGGCTGGAGGCCAGACAGGAAGGATACAGAACCTGTTCTCAGGATGTCTGTAGAGACCCTTTCCTGAGCCCAGGCTGCCCATCTCCAGTCTTCCTGTGTCCAAACAGGATCTCACTGTTTTAAATTTAATGTACAACGGGGAGTAGATAATTAGCTAATTTAAAAGGGTATTTTATTTATTTATTTGTGTGTGTATGTGTGTATACACACATGCCATGACATGTGGGTGGAGGTCACAGAACAAGCTGTGGAAGAGAGTTCTGTCCTTCCAGCCTGTGGTACTGGGGTTGAGCATGGCTTGTTAGGTTTGGTGGTGAATGCTGTCACCCAATGAGCCCTGTTGGCCAGCGTTTTGCAGTAGCAGAAGGGAGAAGATGGTAGTGAAAATGCTGCTGTTGCTGCCTGGAAATCAGGCTGTTCCTTGGTTAATGTGTGCCAGGCATCCGAGGTCTGTTGTACTTTTGGCATCTGCAACTACTTGCCCTGAAAATTTAATTGAGCATGGGTAGAAGGTGCAATCCAGAAGGCATATGGCACATGTGAATGCATGTGGCCTTCAGTGAAGTCCTTCTGGGGTAAATGATTTGGTGCAAAGCTGTCAGTCTTGACTTGGAGACAGGGGAAGGTTCCCAGAGGAGGTAGACACTACCTGTAGCCTCTAATCAGTGCAGACAGAGATTGATTTCCTGTTTGCCTCTTTGTTTTAATTCAGTAACATATAAGAAGGATTGAGTTAGAAACAGAGGAAATGGGACATAATCCGTAATATATACATATGCATTCTGAGACGGCCATAACCCAGTTGTGGAAAAATATACACAATGTTGCCATAACTTTCTCCTCTCATTCCCAGATACACAGAGATTTTATTTCCCAAACCTAAGCCAGATGCCAAGTCTGCTTAAACTATTATCTGGCATTGGCTGTAAAGTTCAGATTGCATAGTTAAAAAAAAAAAGCCTGTTCCTATATCCCCATATCCCAAACTAACACTTGCACAAACTCACCGAAAAGTAGAAACTTGAGCAATGGGTAAACTTGCCATCTCAGGCCACTCAGAAAAAGGGGAGACTGCAAAATCAGTGGGATTCAGGATGCTGCTATTTCTCTGGAGACGACTGTCTTACGTTAGAAAATAATCATTAATTTCAGACAGTGAATAGAGATACACGATGGAAAACTCCTGAGGAGAAACACTTGGAATTATGGGAAAGTACAGCAGTATTTGTTCTATGATGGAGGAGAAGGGTACAATGACATAGAAATTCCCAAACAGATCATAAGAAGTCTCATTTTTATCTAATGCCACAAATTTGTACTCTAGGAGCACATCCCAAATTAGCACATGTTCCAGGCAGAGCCATGGAGGAAGCTATATGGATGATCCTCCCAGAGATCAGAACAAAGAGGATGGCGTGAAGAATGATGGGCAGGCAACATGCTAAAGAGGAGATTATGGGCTGACCCGGCTGCTAGGGTGACCTCTTTCCAGCCTTCCTTCCACGATGGTCCAGACACACAGCATGCCCCTCCTGTCTTTTTATTCCTGCTCTGCACAGGTGGATAATTGTGTTTCTTCCTCAGTCTAAGTTGTAACAAAGCCTGTGTGTTCAGTAGGGAGGCTCACACAGATAAAAGTTTAATATTCCAGCTCACTGTCACACAGCTTGGTCTGGGTTTTCCCAAGGGTATGTGCCAAAGAATGACCTTCTGAAAAGTGGCTTCAAAGGAGCAGACTCCACTTTCGAAATTCCTTCTTACTTATGTGTGGGTTGTGGCTTGTGGATATATGGACCATTGCATCACACTGAATTAGTAAACCCTGAGCACAGGGTGTGTGTGTGCCCATGTGTATGTGTGTGTGTTCGTGTTTGTATGCATATGTTTGTGTGTGTGTGCAAGTAAATGTTTGTGTATATGTCTTGTGTGGATGCATATGTTTGTGTGTGTGTGTGTGTG
>CABHPH010100900.1:0-23650 GCA_902168325.1 Peromyscus nudipes
TATGGGCCTCTGTTTCGACACATGGCACTGCGTTGTGGTTGCCCTAGCCCCTAGCAGGATGGAAGGTCTGTGAGGGAAGGAAGCCGAAAGTTGAGAAAACAGGAACTTTCAAATCCTTTGAGTTGTTGGGTTATTCTTACAGGTTCAGGGAGCCGCTGAGCTCTCCAAATCGAATCAAACTTCAATCCCTTCCAAGCTACTAATTCTGGATAAGTTAACTTCTTTGTATCTCAGTTTCCTCCTCTGTAAAGTGGAATTCAGGCCCAGCACGACCCCCCCCCCCAAAGTAGATAGGTAGAATGATAGTAACAATTCCATGGATTATAAAATACCTAAGATAAAAAGAGGTATTTCAAGAGACCTTCGGAGCACTTGGGAGGCAGGGGAAGGTGGATCTTTGAGTTTGAGGCTAGCCTGGTCTACATAGTAAGTCCAGGATAGCCAGAGCTAAATAACACAAGAGATTCTGTCTCAAAATAACACACACACACACACACACACACACACACACACACACACACACACAGTACCAACCTGTCAAAGTATCAGAGATTTATTTTTCTAAGGTCTTAACATCCATTCAAGATCAGTAAGTGAGAAATAATTGGTTAAGTTTTACAGTCGTGTTATTTATTTTTGAGGCAGTCTTCCTGTCCTGATTGGGCATTCCTCCTGGTTCAGCCTCCCTAGTGCTGGAGTTATAAGATAGACCATCATGCCTGGTTTAGTGAATCATGTAGCCCAGGCTTGTCTGGAACTAGAGTTTATCCTTCTGCCTCAGGGTCCCAAAGTGTTGGCATTATAGGCCTGATGCCCGGCTTGATAAACTCACTCGTAATTAGTCTTTTAATCATCATGTAACAGCAAAGGGATGAGCTATGTCACTTGTCTGCCTTCAGGTAAGATCAACTACAGGAGTACAGAGAGCCCAGTGTGACTGAAAAAATCCTGAGGATGAGAGTCACAAAGAAAGTGTAGAAACAGCATATGAAATTGAGTTGTGAATAGCTTCTTATATTAATACGTTCTCATGGAGAAACTGTCTTATTGTCTTCAGAGTTTCTCACAGACAACATGGAGAGTGGAGGAAATGCTTTTGTTTGCTAGACAGACAAATGTGGACCATCAGCCCTGGGGAATGCTGCCTCACTTTGGTTCTCCTGTGTCACAGGAAACAGACTGAAGTGTATTCCTTCCAGCTGTAATTCCCTTTGCCTTGCTGCTTGTCTTTAAATTCACTCTCCCTTACGACCTTGTAACTCAGAAGAAAGATTCAAGTATGCAGTTCTGGTTTTACTGTTGCCAAATTTCCCTTGACTCCTCCTAAGGACTCTTATTCTTTCTGGGGTTCCCCAGACTCTGACATTCTGTAGCTAGCCATTAAAATCCTGCCACAAAGGGGAGTCTTTTCAGGTGTCTGCTGCACAGGCATACATGTCTTCCTATGTGCTGCCCTGTGCAAGGCATGTACTCCGTGGTCATAAAGCCATTCTAGTTGAGCCTTCCCAGGAGGCTGAAACAGTCCCACTTACTACCTTGGCGTTTGAGGAACAGAAAGAACTGTGTTTAGCAATTTATCTGAAGATCCTACTATGCGGGTTCAGATTCCAGGCCTGGGGGCTTAAGACTGCATTCTCAGCAAACTGAAGTGATGTAGATGCCTGGTCCTAGATTACACTTTGTTTTGGTTTTTCTTTTTACAGCTGAGTCCGGCTTCATACTGTAGTGGTCCTACCCCAGCCTCCAGATGCCGGGATTAGAAGCATGAGCCACTGTGTCTGGCTGTAGGTTATACTTGAGCAGATACTAACCTAAGGGTCTGCATTTGCTTTTTTGTTTTCGTTTTTAAAGCTATGGATTGGTTTTAGTTTACAATTCTGGGATTGAACTGTGCTTCATCCCATAAAATATATTCCTTTTGTGTTTAACTTTTAGAATTACTGGTAAACGGGTACTATTCATTTATTGCTGTTGTTGAGGCTTGAACCCACTTCCCTTGTGCATATTAAGCATGTGTTCTACCACTGAGCTTAAAAGTTTGTTTCATTGTGCGCACGTGTATGGTTATGTGTGCCACAGCGCATGTGTAGAGGGCAGGAGACAGCTTCTGAGAGTCCACTCTCCTTCCACTATGAGTTCCTGGGATTAAACTCTGGGATTCAGGCCTGCATGGCAAGTGCTCTTACCCACTGGGCCATCTTGACGTTGTTGGTTTGTTTTTGTGAGACGAGACAGGGTACCATTTTGTAGCCCTGGCTAGTCTGGTACTCTGTAGCCCCGGCTAGCCTTGAGTTTCAGCCACTTCTCTAGCCTTAGCTTATTTAATTCTGGGAAAATATGTGTGGCCCCATATCTGGCTTATTTGTTTGTTTGTTTGTTTTTTGAGACAGATTCTCTATATAGCCCTGAGTGACCTGGATATCAATGTGTAGACCAGGCTGGCCTGGCTTCGAATTCACAGAGATCTGTCTGCCTCTGCTTCCCTAATTCTGGGATTAGCGGCTTGTGCCACCATGCTCGGCTAAGTTCTTTGTCTTATTCCTAAAAATTATTTGAGATATCTAAGGTACTAGCCAAATTGGCCAGGCCAACCTTCAAGTCTCTATCCTCCTGCCTCAGCCTCCTGAGTACTGAGATTGTAGGTGTGCACTACCACTCAAGCTCCCTCTAAGGCTGGAGAGATGGCTAGGTAGTTAGGAGTGCTTTTAGAAGATTGGTGTTTGGTTCTCAGGACTGTGTCAGGTGACTCACAGCCTCTAACTCCTCTCCAGGGGGTCTTCTAGCTTTTGTAGGCACACACTCTTGTGAGCATACAAACACATCAATAAAAAATAAAGTTCAGGTATGTATGTGTTTGTGTTTGTGGTCTGTGTGTGTGTGCGTGATTGGGTATGTGCCTTGGTGTTCCTGTGGAGGTTAGAGGACATCCTTGAATATTGCTGCTTACCTTCCCCTTGGCTTTTAAGACAGTCTCTCTTGTGTTTGCTGCTCTGATGCATACCTACTCCAGCTTACTTGGTCATAAGGCCCCCAGGGGACTCTCCTCTCTGTTCTTCCCTTGTCATAGTAGTGCTAGAATGACATGCACCACCGTGTCCTGCTTTTCCATGGGCTCCAGGGTCCAATCTGGTGGCCAGACTTGTCCAGCAAGTACTTGTACTTACTGAGCTGTTTCTCTGACCTTCTAATATATTTTTATTGTAATAAGTTTTTTTTTTTTAATGTGTGTGCCTACTTGTCTGTATGAACATTATGTGAGTACAGGTGCCCACCAAGGTCAGAAGAGGGCATCAGAGTCTCTAGAACTGGAATTACAAGTCACTATGTGATGCCCAAGCTGGGTGCTGGAAACCAAACCCAGGTCCTCTTGCAAGAGCAGTAAATTCTCTTAACAGCTGAGCCACCTCTGCAGCCCTGTAACAAGATTCCATTGAGGAGATTTTGTGTGTGTAAGTGTTTTGTCTTCATGTTTGTAAGTGTGCCATGCCTGTGTAGTGTGCCCATGGAGGCCAGAAGAGGGCATTGGATCTCCTGGAACTGGTTCCCGTTCACAACTGGATGGTGGTGAGCCACCATGTATGTGCTGAGAATTGAACCCAGTTCTCAGAAAGGGAGAAATGAGGTAATATTATAATCTCAAGAAAAAAAAAATAAATTTTAAAGGGTACTGGGGCTAGAGAGATGACTCAGGTTAAGGGTTCTAGAGGACCCAGATTCAGTACCCATGGGGCCTCACAACCGTCTGTAACTCCAGTTCCAGGGGGTCTGATGCTCTCTTCTAATTTCTGTGGGTACCACATACAGACATACATGGGAGCAAAACAGCCATATATTTAAAATGAAAACAAGTCTTTTAAGAAGAAAATAGAAAGTGGCTGCTGCTCAGGAGAAACAGCGTTTCTGTTGACAATCTCTTGGAGAGTCTGCAAACAGGTTGCTTGATACTGTGAGTGCCTTTTTAAAAAAGATTTATTTTATTTTGTGTGCATTGGTGTCTGTGTGAGGGTGCCAGATCTCTTGGAACTGGAGTTTGCCATGTTGGTGCTGGGAATTGAACCAGGGTCCTCTGCAAGAGCAGCCAGTGCTCTTAACTACTGAGCCATCTCTCCAGCCCGTGAGTGCCATTCTTAATAGTATAAGTACATGCCTTTAATCCCAGCAGGCAGGTGGATCTCTAGTTCAAGGCCAACCTGATCTACATAATGAGTTCCAGGCCATCTAAGGCTATATAGTGAGCCCCTGTCTTGAAAAATAAAGCCACTGGTCGCCTGGGTCAGGACCCTTCTGGGTGTGTACTCTGTCAGCTCTTGCATGCCCCAGATCTTGTCTAGTGGGCCTAGATGAAGATGAAGACCTCAGTAGGTTTTTAGCAGCCACAGCCCATGACCCTGGCAGCCTGTCACTCTTCCCCATTAGACTTCAGCTCTGGGGTCTCCTCTCCTGGCAGTAGTAGGGGCATGTGAACTGTTCCAAGCTTCAGTCCTGCAAACACATATTTGTATAACGATTGCACATGGTAGTCAACCTTCCCTTGCCATCACACCCTGCAGTTGTCCTTGTTTGGGGCCCAGGCCCTTTCCTGGGGCCCTCTGTTGCAATTTGAAGAGACTCTGAAAGTATGCACTAGGCCCTGGACCACCACTGCCTGCCCGTGTCAAGGCACCGCCAATGCACCATCACAGGGGGTCACAAGGCTGAAGCTTTTTTAAATTTTCAGTTTTTTGAAAATTTCATATAG
This sequence comes from Peromyscus nudipes, assembly GCA_902168325.1. Lineage (NCBI taxonomy): Eukaryota > Metazoa > Chordata > Mammalia > Rodentia > Cricetidae > Peromyscus > Peromyscus nudipes. The sequence goes on from CABHPH010100900.1 coordinate 4,739, forward strand.
GGGCTGGAGAGATGGCTTAGCAGTTACATGCACTGGCTGCTCTTCTAAAAGACCCAGGTTCAACTCCCGACACCCACATGGTATCTCACAACTGTCTGCAGCTCCAGTCCCAGGGGATCCAACCCTCTTCTGGCTTCTGTAGGTACTACATACATGTGATGCACAGACATACATTTAAGCAAAATACTTGTAAAACAAAAGTAAAACCTCTAAAATAAATTTTAAGAAGGGAAATTTCATGTGTATATACAATGTATGTTGATCATATCTGTCCCTCACTCCAGCTCTCCCCAGGAATTGCCATCACATCAGCCATTTATTTTGTGTGGGGTCCGAGCTGGCACACACGCGTATGGTGGTGGTCAGAGGACAGTTTGTGAGAGCGTTCCTCTCCTTCCTCCATTTGGGTCCTGGGGCTTGGTGACAGGTGCCCTTGAATCATCTTGCCTCGCCCCCTGTGCTGGCCCTTAACTTAGTGCTGTGATTACAGAAGCCTGATGGGATAAAGGCCAGTCCTGTGAAACTGCTAACAGTAGAAGCAGCTTGTGTTCTAGGACAGCAGTTCCTGCTCTGCCCCAGGGACAGAGCTTGAACCTGGTGAGCAGATGGTCAGCCGTCAGTGTCCGTGTGTTTGACTTGCTGGACAAGGACAGTCTGCTGACTGTTGAGGCTAGAGAGCTTAGGCTTGAGGCATAGTCAGAGCTCAGCCAAGCTCCTTATAGATCGGCAGTTTCATATCTCCAGAGCCATCTGCAGAGTTGGACATTGACCTTGCTGTGAGACTATGTGGTGATCCTAGTCTGCCAGCCAACAGGCAAGAAGGTGTCTGAGAAAGGAAGGACAGGCACTCAAGTAGCCTGACCCCTGGCCTCCCAAGCACAGTGATCTGTAGAGACCACAGGTTCCTCTCGGGCCCTGGAAACTCTTCCGTTCAGTTGTCTTTAAGAAAAATGTAAAGAAGCAGTCCCAGGAGGAAGAAGGGAGTAGATACAATGAAGCCCCAGGGTCCTGGAGAGGATGTGATCCATTGACATGCCACAGGAGACACCATAATCATACTTTGATTTTATCTGCAGGGCCCCAGGTCATCTACCCCATGGGGAGTGATAGCCAAGCTAGAGCCCTGGGGGTTCTAGGACCTGCAGCCAGGGAGGGAACAGCTGGAAAGCAGCTGCTTTTGACAACTAGTCACCTGCCTCTCCTTTCTTTTTTTTTTTTTTTTTTTTTTTTTTTGGTTTGGTTTTTTGATATAGGGTTTCTCTGTGTAGTTTTGGTGCCTGTCCTGGATCTCACTCTATAGACCAGGCTGGCCTCGAACTCACAGAGATCCACCTGGCTCTGCCTCCCGAGTACTGGGATTAAAGGCGTGCGCCACCATCATCTGGCAACCTCTCCTTTTTTAAAAATCTATGGCCACAGTTTTGCTGGTATCCACCCTGCATGCAGCCAGCCAGCCTCAGGGCCATCTCAAGCCTGTCTTCTCTTGTCATCCCAGGTCTGCCCTCTTCCATGCTGCCATCCTGCCTCACTTGGCCTCTACTTTGACTCTCAGAAACCTTGAGGCCACGTGTCCTCCCAAGTTCAATTCTTCCACCCATTCCTTTCCCCCTTCTTGCTTGTTAGACACGGTCTGCACTGGGTATTTGTGGCATTTCTCTCTGTACCTGTGAGTCCTGTGAAGTTCATTGTCAAGGCCCTAGACTGAAAGCACAGGTGGCTGTCAGTGGCCGCGGGTACAGGCACAGCACTTGTCAAAATGGAACTGCTGACAGCTGGGATAAATGCAGTTGTTTCCAAGGGAACTGATTTAAAGAATCATTGCAGGACATTTTTTTCTTTGTTGAGAGTCTTGCTCTTGGTGGATCACTCATCTATCTGAGTAAGTCAGAAGTGAAACAGTGCCCGCCCCCACTGGCCAGTCCTCTCCTAGGAGCTCTGAACAGGAATGTGTGGGAAGGAACTAGACAGCTGGGACAAGCTTGCTTGAGGGCAATGCCACAGATACCAGGAAAGACCAGGTGTGCCCTGGTGTTAACATACACATGGTACTGAACATAGTTTTACTGTGGGACAACAGAAAGCCACTTGGTCACTCCTAGCCTCTGCAGGTTCTGGGAACTCATGGAGGGGCTTACTAGTGAATGTTAGAGGGCTCTGGAAGATGCCAAAGCATGGGTGGTCCCTCGGTTAGCAGTTCTGTGTTGTACAGGCCTTTCTCAGAAAGAGGGACAGATTTCATTGTTTATTTTCTGTGCTGGCAATGGCCAAGATCATAGTACTCCTGCAAAGGAAAGCTGCATGTGTGGACTGGAGCCTACTCAAGAGAGAGGCTAGGTAGGCATCTGGAGGGACAGGGCTACCTGAGCCTTTGGAACCCAAAGTATTCCATGATGGGTCCAGATGCCAGCTCCCATGAAGCTAGCTGCAACAGTTGGTGTTTGCCCTGCTGTGTTTGGTCTTGCTTTGGTCTTATTCCTTGCTGTCCCCCAATTCTTCCCTTTGGGAATATATATTCTATACCATTGTATACTGGAAGTATATAACTTTGTGTTTTATTGTATGGGAGCTCACAAATTTGCTGAGTTTCAGAAGAGAATCAGCTGTAATATACATGGACACACACACACACATACACAATCAGATCCCTGGGACTGGAGTTACAGATGGTTGTGAGCCATCATGTAGGTGCTGGGAATCAAACCTGGGTCCTCTGGAAGAGTAGTCAGTGCTCTTCACCACAGAGCCATCTCTCCAGCCCCTAGCAGTTACATGTTTAAACAGTGTTGGAATTGTTTTTGGTTTTTCAAGACAGAGTTTCTCTGTAGTCTTGGCTGTCCTGGAACTTACTTGTAGACCAGGCTGACCTTGAACTCACAGAGATCCACCTGTCTCTGACTCCTGAGTGCTGGGATTAAAGGCGTGAGCTACCACCTCCTGGCTTGGAATGGTTAAAGAGTGTGAATTTTTTCTGTTGGACTGAATGTATTTTGCATAATGAGATGGATGTGAACCTTTTGGGGGTGGGGTACAAGGGAAGGAAGGTGATGACTTTACAGCCAAGTGTGTTTGTGTGTCAAGTTGACAGGCAGTGGAGTTAGGATGGTTACTGTTGTGAACCTGACAGGATGTGGAGTCATGTAGGAAACTGTCTTCTGGGTACACCTATAACGGATTATCAGATTAGGTTAATTGAGGTGGGATGCCCCCTTAACGGTGGCTAGGGTCCCAGATGGATGAGAAGGAAGAAAGCTGAGCCCTGTCATTCCTCACTTTCTGCTTCCTACTGCAGATGCAGTGTAACCAGCAGCCCCACATTGCTCTTCAGACTGCCCCACGGTGATGGACCACACTCCTGAACCAGCTTCCTTAGCTGCGTGACTGGCATTTGTCACAGCAACAAGACAAGTAACTAATACAGGATAAAACAGGATTTATCAGGCAGATTAATAAATCAGGTTGTAAAGGATTTGATTTTCCAAACTGGGAGAATAACCACCTATAAAGTACCATTTCAGTGAAAATCATTGACTGTTTATTACATCAATTTTTCTGCAGCCAGATCACTCTCACCTCCTGAACTTAGAATCGTGTACATGCTATGGAGTCAGGGTCAGAACCGTGTAACTCCAGAACCCAAGCTCTTGATGAACCAAACAAGGATAAGTGAGAAAACAAACCAAAGGCGCCCAGAGCAGAAGAGGGTGGAGAACGGAGGGAGACTTTGATGAGAAGTTTCCATGGAGCCACATCCTCACCTTGGGGCTCTTTAAAGAGCTGCACATATTACTTATTTTTATGTGTGTATGTGTCTGTGTGAGAGCGTGTGCATGTGCATGTATGGCCCACAGAAGCCAGAAGACATCAGATCTCCTGGAACTGGAGTTACAGATAGTTGTGAGCTGCTTGCCATGGGTGTTAGTATTTTCGCTGTTACCCTGCAAGAAAACGTCACGAAACACGACAGAATCCACTAATAGAGTTTATTGGAGAACAGGGATAGTGAGTGCCCGTACGGGAGGAACACGTGTGAGGAAGAGAATTAGATCAGTCATGGAGGCTCTTTATAAGGCGGGGCGTGTCCAGGTGGACGTAGATGACGTAGGCACGCCGCGCGCTTGCGTGGCTATGTGACATCACGGACCCTGGTCACACGAGACACCTTGACCCGGAAATGGCTATCCTGACCTATTTGGCCAGGCGGATGTGTCCGCGGGCATACACAAACATGCCCAACCCCTTTATTCCCGACCCTTTTCCTTTAAAAAAGAAAAAAAACTGGGTTTGATTGGGTATGGGGGCGACGTTTCTCTCAAAGACTGCTTCCAGCTGAACAGTGGGCGTTGGTTAGCTCTTGGGGGAGATGGGAGGGTATCCTGTGGAGTCCTGGGATGAAGGTGGGGAGGTCCTGGAATGACGTTCCGCCGTCCCCTTGTTCTGCAGCTGCTGGAAACCTTCCGTGATATGGCTGGGAGCCTTCCGTTTGACGAGATACTGTTGACATAGAAAAGCTTAGAGAAAAAGAATCATTATTATTTTATTCTTGGAGTTGGCACTTATCTGAGGTAGATCTGGCCTGTCCAGATGGAGACATATAACATTTATTTGAGGTAGATCTGGCCTGCCCAGATGGAGACATATAACATTTATTTGAGGTAGATCTGGCCTGCCCAGATGGAGACATATAACATTTATTTGAGGTAGATCTGGCCTGCCTAGATGGAGACATATAACATTTATTTGAGGTAGATCTGGCCTGCCCAGATGGAGACATATAACATTCTGGTGCCGAAACCCAAGCGGGCGCTTCCAGGCGCCCTCCGCCTGGAAAACCCGTGAAACCGGGATTGCTGCGCAAAACTGTAAATTACTCCAGACATGACAGACCGCTTTCCATCTGCCTGGGCGCGATACCTTCCATGCCACACTGCTTTCTCCGATTGGTGAGTCCCCCCACATTTCGGCCAGCGTAAACGGTTTCCTGAATCTCTGAGAACGACCGTTGAGCGTCCGGCGTCTCACGAGTATTCCTGAGACCAGGGGTACCCCCGGCCACGGTCTCCATTGGCTACCGTCGGTCCCTATTGCAGGCCTACATTTTAGTCTTCTCCCACGTCTGCAGCCTGAGATATTTCTCCCATTGGGACCACCGCCGTTGGGTGCGTCCTGGAGGCTACGTGAGACCGACGCGTCTATCTGCTTGACAAAGCGGCACACGCTGTCCGGATTCCTGGGGAATCCTCTCCTCACGTGCCTGGGCCCCCACTTCTGTAGCTGACGAGCTAAGTAGCGGCCTGTGCCAGGAATCCGCCCATGGTTTTGGGGACGCCTGAGGCCTTGGCTCCGGATTACGTTTTTTATTTTTATTTTTTATTTTCTGCCTCTCCGCTGCAGACATGGGAAACAAGGCTTCCAAATCTATCAGCCCTTCTCTGTTAGGCTGTCTTCTTGAGGCGTTAAAGCCTCTCACCTTAATGCCTTACATAAAGACTCATAAGCTAATCCGTCTCTGTACTAAGAGATGGCCCACATATCCCCTAGAAGACAACAAAAAATGGCCACCTAATGGCTCTCTAGATCCCGATATTTTACGGGAGTTATCTAATTATTGTCAGCGTGCAGGCAAATGGAAAGAGTTGCCCTATGTGATCGGCTTCTTCTATCTAAGTGCTAAACCGTCTCTTCTGGATTCTTTTTCTCCTGCTCATGTGCTCTTAGCTATGCCTAAACCGGATGATTCCCTGACTCCGGAATCTCTAACACTGGATCCTGCTAACGAACCTCCACCTGTCCGACCTGCTAGACCTCCGGCTCCCGCTCCTAGAGCAACTGCCCCTTCAGCTCCCCCTCCGGACTCTTCTCCTTCTAAAGCCGATCTTCCTTCGGCAAAAGCTGCTTCTTCCTCGGCAGTGGTCGTTTCCAAAGGCCCTGCCCTAGCTCCAACCTTCACTCCTCCTCCTACTCGCTCTCGAACTGCTAAGTTACCTGACTCCAGCTGTCCAAACCCTTCCACTGTTCTCCCTTTGCGAGAGGTAGCCAGTGTGGATGGGCTAATAAAAGTTCATGTTCCATTCTCTCTAGCAGAACTCTCTCAGATAGAAAGTAAGCTGGGTTCTTATACTTCTAATTCTGCTTCCTTTATTAAACAGTTTCAATATATAACTCAATCTTATAGTCTCACCTTTCATGATATATTCATGATACTTTCTAATTATTTACTTCCTGAGGAGCGCAGGCGGGTTTGGGAGCAAGCCAGGACCCATGCAGACGAAATTCATCACACTAACCTCTCACATCCCCCAGGAGCTGAGGCGGTTCCTGACCAAGAGCCACACTGGGACTACAACACCCAGGGTGGCTGTCTAGCCAGAGATAGGTTTATTACCTGTCTCCTGACAGGCCTCCGTAAGGCTGCCCTAAAGCCAGTTAATTATGAAAAATTAAAAATGGTAATTCAGGATAAGGACGAAAATCCAGTTCACCAGCTTAGATCCAGAAAGCCCTGAGGGCAGGCAGCTACTAATGACTCACTTTGTCTCACAGAGCTTCCCCGACATTAGGGATAAACTTAAACGCTTGGAGAACGGCCCTCTAACTCCACAGGCAGATACGCTGGCGATAGCATTTAAGGTGTACCATGGTAGAGATGAGAAAGCCCAAAGAAAACACTATCAAATGCTGGGGGGCATCCGATCGGCTCCCCGAAAGCCGTCTGGTCCCTGTTTCAAGTGCGGGAAAGAAGGCCACTGGGCCCGGGCTTGCACCATCGGCCAATGAAAGGCACCAACAAAGCCTTGCCCAAAGTGTGGCCAGAAGGGTCACTGGTCAGCTGACTGTCCTAATGTCCCAAGCGACATAGGAACGCCAGATGAAGACCAGCCCCCGGCTGACTTTTTAGGCTTGGCCTACAGCGAGGATTGACGCTGCCCGGTTTCCACCCCGGCCACTCCCATCTCACACAGGGAACCAAGGGTAATTATAAGTGTTAATGGGCGCCCCATCTCGTTCCTTTTGAACACCGGAGCTATGTATTCTGTCCTGAGAGAGTTTTGGGGGCCCACGTTTCCGGCTAAACTCCCAATTGTCGGGGTTGGGGGACAGCCTTACCTGCCTCATCAGACACCACACTTAATTGTATTTTTAGAGGCATCCCTCTCACACACACATTCCTAGTGGTGCCAAGCTGCCCTGTACCTTTAATGGGGAGGAATTTACTAGCTAAGGTAGGGGCATCCATTTCCTTTGCCCCACACATTGACCTTATTCCAGAAGTGCCAGCAGCTCCCCTCCTCCTTCTCCTAGCCACTGACTCTTCTGACTCTAACAATTCTTTTCCCTTGCCAGCCTCTCAGGCAGACCCAAAGGTTTGGGATACCCAAAACCCTTCTATTGCTAGGCACCATCAGCCTGTTATTATCCAGCTACAAGATCCTGCCAGGTATATCACCCAAGCTCAGTATCCTCTCTCACTCCAGAGCCTAAGAGGACTTAAGCCTATCATTTCTGATCTTCTCAGGAGAAAGCTGCTTCGCCTAACCTCTTCACCTTTTAACACCCCCATACTTGCAGTTAAAAAGCCTAATGGAACCTACCGCCTGGTTCAAGACCTCCGGCTCATTAACTCTGCAGTGGTCCCCCTCCATCCTGTAGTGCCCAACCCCTTCAATGGGTCCTCTAGAAGATGTGACAACACTGCAGAAGTGGGTGAGGGTGTATTGTGAGTGTGTGTGTGTGTGTGTGTATGTATGTGTGGAGGCCAGAGGACAGTTTGCAGTTGCTCCTTTTCCTTCCACTTTGTGGTTAGGGCTTGACCTCAGCTCCGAATTTCAGACTTCACCTGGTGTCTTAGTTACTGTTCCGTTGCTATGAAGAGACACTGTGACAGCTAAGGCAACTCAGAAAAGAGCGTTTAATTGATGGCTTATTTACTGTTTCAGACCTGCATCCATGACTGTCATGGTGGGAAGCATGGCAGCAGGCAGGCAGGCATGGCACTGGAGCAGTAGCTGAGAGCTTACATCTGAACCAGAAATTGGAGGTAGAGAGTGAGACTGGGCCTGGCATGGACTTTTGAAACCTCAGAGCCCACCTCCAGTGACACTCTTCCTCCTTAACAAGGCCACACCTCCTGATCCTTCCCAAGCAGTTATACCAACTAGGGACCAAGCATTCGCATACATCTGTGAGGGCTATTCTCAATCAAACCACCAACCTGGGTAACAGAGGGCCTCTGGCCACTTAGTTAACCTAGTTCAGGATTCAGCCTCCTTGCAGGCTACTTAGGAAGGTTCACTCAGCAGTCTTTGAGAGCTACAGTAGCTCTCCATGCTGCCCTCCCTAGGACAAGTGTGAAACCTTTTGTGAATAATGACCTCCAGGCAAGACAGAATTTTTAACAACTTGTCATTGAAACAAAGTAGGGCTATTGAGATGGCTGGTCAGGTAAAGAAAGGTGTTTGCTGTCAAGCCTGATGACCTGAGTTTTATCCCTGGAAGCCCACATGGTAGATGGAGAGAACAGACTCTTACAAATTGTTCTCTGGCCTCCATGTACGGCATGGCATGGCAAACGCATCTGCTCACATTCATACTGCAGGAATAATAAATACTTTTTTTTTTTTTTTTTAGGTATTTGATCCTTGCCTTGCTCAACTTCATTTTACGGCAGGACCAAGTCTTAACACCATTCCTAGTGGCGTAAAGAAGCTGTGACCATTGAGAGTTTATAGAAATGGAGAAAGAAGTAGCAACCAGAAAATGATAGATAGGTTGTCTTCATCCTAAATTGTCCATCTGATAGGGTCAGCTGTACTCATCGAAAACTGGTGCCGGGGCTGGAGAGATGGGATGGGTCAGCAGTTTGCTCGCTGATTCCAGAGGACCCTTGTCAAGCAACCTGTAACTCCAGTTCCAGGAGATCTGATGTCTTCTGGCTTCTGTGGGCCATACATGCACATGCACACGCTCTCACACAGACACATACACACATAAAAATAAGTAATATGTGCAGCTCTTTAAAGAGCCCCAAGGTGAGGATGTGGCTCCATGGAAACTTCTCATCAAAGTCTCCCTCCGTTCTCCACCCTCTTCTGCTCTGGGCGCCTTTGGTTTGTTTTCTCACTTATCCTTGTTTGGTTCATCAAGAGCTTGGGTTCTGGAGTCACACAGCTCTGACCTGACTCCATAGCATGCACATGATTCTAGGTTTGGGCTGTGAGGGCAGTCTAATCTGCCTTTATCTGTCACCCCATTGATAGCCAGAGTTGATATAGTGGCTCTGGCTGGTCAGGCAGGTGACCCTTTCTTCTTCTCTGTGCTGTGTGTGTCCATTGTGGTTGAAGAGGACGGCTTTGCTCTAACAGGAGGACTGCTCTTTGATAAGGATATAGCAGTAACTGTGTTGCCCTTAGGTCTCCAAACGAGCTCTGAGGATTCTAGGGTCAATCCCTAGTGCTCTTCTCTTTTTGGGGGGAGTGAGGGGAATACAAGGTTTTGAATGGTATGTCCTGCCTGTTCAGAACTTTTATACTAAAGGTGTATGTGTGGAAGTACCTGTCTGCATATGTGTCGTGTGATGGGAGTCACACAGAAACTGGCAGCACTGCTTGCCTGCAGAACTGCTTGAACGCCCACTGTTTGTGGGACTGTTCGGGGATGAAGACTTTGCTTGTTATGTGAAGGGTTGGGTGCTGTTTCTACCAGAAAAAGGAAACAGGGCAGGGTCTGATTAGCCCCTGAAGGATCCAGGGCTTCCAAGAGTGAGCTGATTGCATTTCAAGTCCATGCTTTTCTCTGCAGTCTCTTCAGAATGGCCTGGAGCCCTGTGTGCTGGGTTAGGGAGGAGTAGAAATGTCGTAGTCTACCTGGGTTGCATTTCCTGGAACTAAAGCCAAACAGGATGGGCCTGACGTGGCCACTCCTACCCTCCTTCCCTGCTTCCTGTGTTGCCACTCGCAACCTCCTTTTCCACGCTAGTCTCTGAGGGAAATAAGGCTGTTCCTGTCCAGGTTTGAGTCTTGAGGTTGGTCCCAGGGCTCTGCAGGTGGCTTACTGCCAGGTTAGACATCCCCCGTCATCCTACCAGTGCCCAGACCTGCTGATGGGCAGCCTAGTATCCCTCTGTTGTCCTGGAGTGCTCTGTCGATCCAGAATTCCTGTAGGGCTTTCCTTCCTTCCCCCAGCAGCTCCCTCACCATGACTGCCTGGGCTGCTCTCGTTTCTGACATGAACTCACCCGCTATCACTCAGCTTTCCATGGCTTCCTGTGGCTGCCAGGGTCAGCTTACATTAAGGCAGCCTGAGAAGGGGTGCTGATCTGTTTCTGGTCATTGGTCACCACTGGATCATCATTGGGGCTCCATCTGGTCCCCAGTCTGGGTGTGGTTCCTGGTCCCACCAAGAATAGTTAGGAGCATCCTCCGGAGTCCAGTAGAAGCCCAGGCATACCTGAACTTGCTGTCGTGTCGAGTAGAAGGGACAAGACTCAAGTTGTTAACCAACAAGCCGTTGACGTGAGAGCACCCCGGGGGCTGTGCATAGCAAAGACCAGCTGGACATCTTAATGAGGTTGGGGCAGCACACATAGGCCCCAGGTGTGTCTCTGAATTGCATCTGGGCTGCACACTGAGGCAAGACCTTGTGCTCAAGCCCATTTCATTCCACCTGAGTGAGTTTGGTAACCACAAAAGGGCTTTGTGTAGCCATCTCTCCCTCCAGGCTGTCCATGTGTAATGTCCAGAACAGCAAATGGGAAACTAATCAGTGAGAAGAATGGCCCTAGGAAATAATGACCTGTTCTGAGATTTGCAGAACTGAAAAGCATCTCCTGAGCAGACAGTTAGGATCAAGTGTGTCTTTAATCACAGACCTCCACTTGTGAGAAGGCACCCCCTGGCCTGCACTCACCCTTCCCCCATGTACACCGCCTCTCCCTTCAGCTCCAGGCATGGAAGATAGCCTTGGAATATGTGTCTTCTACCCAGATCAGCTGGTTTATAATACTTTTTTTCTTCTGTTGCCTGGTTTTTTGACTTGTGCAGTATGCTGGCCAAACCTTTTACGTGGTCACACCTGTCTTGACTCTAAGGAGACAATACCACAGTGACAGAGAACAAAGTTGTGTACTAAGGCATCCTTTTGGAAGGATCTGGGCTGAGGAAAAGCCAGAACGTGGGACTTCCTTTGGCCAGTGAAGTTTGTCTTCACTTAAAATTAAGGTTTTTCTGAACACATGAAGAAAATTTCTTTTTCTCTCTCCTTTCCTTATTTTGTAGGTTCCTGAAGGCTTCAAGGAAAATCCAGTTTAGGGAAGGCTCCATGGCCCTAGGTGAAGATGTGGCCGAGGCAGACGCATCTGTCAACACGAAGGTCCCATCCTGTGGCAGGTGGAACTCTGGGGAACAGGAGCTGCTGCCCCCAGGGCTTGAGCCACAGCAGCCCCCGCATCTGGAAGTCAAGGGAGGGCCGCTGTGGAGGGCTGAGGCTGATACCTACTGCATCTCTGGAGTTTTCTTGTCACAGGCCCACACTGCCAGTGGAGAACCGGTGGCAGATAGGTCTGAGCCTGCCCTCAGTGGCCCACTTCCTTCTGCCAGCATGGAGACTGGAGACTTTCATCTCTCTAGGGGAAGCCACGTAAGTACTGAGGAGTTGAGGCTGGAACTGAGCCAGGGCAGCCTTTGGGTATGCACTGTATTCCCTTGACTGTTCCCCTGCCTGTCACTGTAAGGTGAGGTTGTGGAACCCTGGCTACAAGGTGTTTAACAGGTTCCCTTGGAGAGTCGGGCCTTGAAGTCAGCAGGGGTTCTGTGCAGTATCTCCTGTTCCAGAGTCACTGGGGACCTCTTCAGGACAGTGAGAGTTCATCAGGAGCCTGCTGCCCAGAGGACTAGGATCAGGGATCTCTTAACAAGGGGACCCCCATCCTGCTTCTGATTTGGTGATCTGAAAGCTTCTAGGGGACCCTAGAGAGACTTAGTAGAGGGCTGTGGGTTCCCAGGCCAAGTCCTCCTGAGACTGCTCAGACCCTGAAGCTCCTTTAATGAGCAGCAGTACCTCTGGCCTCCATGACTGGAGACCACAAGGCGGCAGTCTCTCCAGTGAGAGCCGCACGGCAGAGAATCCTGCCATGTTCTACGCCAAAGGCAAGTCTCTGAATCTTTGAATCCCTTGTAGTGGGAAATGACCAGTGGTCTGCTCCTCTTGGCTCTGACAACATCATGTTCAGCCTGTCAAGGTCCAAGGACAGCTTTGATTGGTGCTTTGTTCTTTGGCTGCTGCTTGCTCTCTTCCGGGAGCCCCGTCCTCTGAGAAGGCTTGAGCGTGACTGGGAGGGCATAGTAAGTGCCTAGCCCACCTGTTGAAAGCAAGGGTCAAGGAGGCTCTGGCACCTCCAAGTCCTGTTTGTGGGGTCAAGAAGCAAATCAGCAAGCCCAGAAGTGGCTGCTTGTCAGGAGAGGCTGTGGTTTCTGTTCTGTCTGCTAGTGAGGGGTTCTTAGTGTCTTCTCAGTGAGTCCTTGGGGAGGCAGGGCTGGTGCTGTGTCCACAGGGCATTCTTGAAGGTGGGACAGATAGTTCGTTAACATCGGGTCAGTCTGGTTCCGAAGTCCTTGTGTTAGTTATTGTCTTCCTCTGGGCTAAGTTTCTCACCGAGGTTAAAAATCCAGAGTAAAGAAACTGAGGGACTCACTTTGCCAGAGTGCACTGGCATGTGAGCTGAACAGGGTACCCCCTGGTGGAGCCTACTGGATCTCCTGTCAGGGGTGGTGATGGAGGGGGCGCGCGGGGTGTGTGTGTGTGTGTGTGTGTGTGTGTGTGTGTGTGTGAGAGAGAGAGAGAGAGAGAGAGAGAGAGAGAGAGAGAGAGAGAGAGAGAAAGGAGAGGCATTGATTCCCAGCTTCTGCATGCATAACTGTCGTGGGTTCTGCTCTCACAAAGTGAATGGGTAACTTTTGAAAAGATGGGTTCGGGATCAGTTGCAGATTTCCCAGGGTAGGATGGGTCTTGGTACTAACCACTAGCAGCAGGAACCTGAAATCTTGCCTGAATACTGTTCTGGACACACAAGCACATCTTGTAGCCATCTGTCTCCCCTTCCTTCCTTTGTTTTCTTAGATAAGTGTACTTAGTAGGAGGTTTGGCCATAGGATCCTTAGACCTACTTTGTTTTCATTGAGACCTCCCCCCACTCCCCTCCCTCTACCTTAAAGAAGAAAACTGTTCTTTACAAAGAAAGTTTGCTGACTTCCACCTCAGTGCCTTTTCCCTTGTTATTGTAGATGGAGGAAAACAAGCTTCCTGCCTCCCAGGACCTACGTCAGAGGGTTAAGGTCCTTGGAACTATAACTGTTTGCTCAGGGCGTGATGCAGACAGTGAAGACGACCTGTCCCCAGTTGATTCACCTCCGGTGCTAGGCCTCAGCCAGCAGCTTCACATCTCACAGGGGAAGTCCATGGAGAGCCCAGGTGCTCCTCAGCTCTCTGGCAGAAGCATCTCTGTCTCCTCAGTGGGCACCAGCCTCCAGGATCACCAAGAGAAGGCAGAGCCTCAAAGTAGCGCCTTTGCCAAGGTCTCCTCTCAGGAGTTGATTGTACCTCAAGGAGCCCCCTCTGTGGTGGGGACAGGGCCTCAGCCCCTGTGGTCACCACAGCCTGTGACTCCTGGGGGTGATGCTACTGGCCTGGGGAAGAGACAACTCTCCTTTCAGGCAGAGTACTGGGCCTGTGTGCTGCCAAATTCTCTGCCTCCCTCTCCTAACCGCCACTCCCCACTCTGGAACCCAAATAAAGAGTATGAAGATCTCCTTGACTACACTTACCCACTGAGGCCTGGGCCTCAGCTCCCAAAGCAACTGGAGCGTCATGTGCTGGCTGACCCTGTCATGCAGGACTCAGGTGTAGATCTGGACAGTTTTTCTGTCTCTCCAGTGAGCACTCTCAAGTCTCCCACTAATATCTCCCACAACTGCTTATCAGCAGAAGGGCCTGCTCTGCCCTTTTCTGGAGCCAAGGACCCATGCCTTAAGCGTTGGCCCTTGGGAGTATCCCGGAAGCAGGACAGCATAAGCCTGGCATCTTGGAACCAGCATGCATCAACCCCTAGAGCCTCAGGCACTGAGAATGCTTCCCGGGAGAAGAGAGAGGCAGCCCAGAAGGACACAAAGGGCTCTCTACCTACAGGCAAGAAACTCAGTGTGGGCTCTCCCCAGCTGAGGACAAAGGAGAGGGGGTCACCCTTTCCCAGACTAGAAAGGGAGAAGAGAGCCTGCCAGAATGTTGGGCATCCCTCCTGTGTGAAGCCTGGGTGGGCATCAGAGGAAGAGATGGGAAGTGAGGATGAGTACCTTGCCCTGCCCACCAGGCTGACTCCGGTGTCTAGTTTGGTGTCCAGCTTGGGTGCCATTCCCACCTTCGTGAACCTCCCCACTGGGGCTGCTGAGGAGCACAGTTCACTGGAAGTCTCAGACAGTGATGGGCCAGTGTCCCCCACATTGGACTCCAGCCAAAGGCAGCAGCATCCTTCTGGAGCTGCCTTCCAAGGGCCTGTGGTCCAGAACCCCTGCTTCATGAACTCTGTCCATCCTGAGGACTCCACAGGCAAAAGTAGCCTGATGAGCAGCAGCCAGGCCCTTGGGGTCTCTTCTGGACTGCTGCAAACTCAACCCTCCTTGCTAGCTGCACCACACAGGTGGCTGTTCTCAGAGCCAGTCACTGGAGAGAAGCTTCCCAGGAACACAGGACAGGAGAAAGCATCACTGGTGCAATGTGTGCAGGTAAAAATGCTCACTAAGAAGCTTCTGGAATAAATGTTCTTTGCCCAGTCCACCAACAGCATGTCTCAACATCCCCAACACCCCCCCCCCAAATACAGGGATTCTCCTTTAATGGTTTTAAGAAAATGGCAGAGAAGTTGGGTCACATGTAGCACCAATGTTACGTGTGCCTTGGTGATAGGAAGTTGATGCACACACTTTTTCACTGTGGTGCAGGTAGTTAGAACCACTCATTCATCATGTGACAGCTTTCTGAATAGAAAGTTTGGTGGTTGGCAACAGTCCTGTATTGGTGGAAATATTAAGGCCACTCCACATAGTTAAAAGGGAGGTTTATTTTGTGGGGTAACTTACAAGTAAAGGGATAGGTTACAGGGTCTGGGAAAGGTGTAGTGCAGTCCAGCAGTGTTCCCTGGAGAACTCTGCTTGGTCTACCTCCAGCATCCAGGGTCCAGGAACCAAGAGAGCTGGCACATCTGGATCTCGGGTCTTCAGGGTCCTCTCTCGGCCCCGCCTCGTAGGTGTGACAGTTACCGAAGCCTCAATGGGGGTAGTACTTCCAGGGCAAAGCTGGAACAGCTACTCACTACAGTCCTGATCCAAGAACTGGCTGGTGTGGCAAGCGTGCTCTTCTGGGCTGCTCCTTGTCCCTGTTCCTCCATAGTTCCATACATAGTCCTCAGGACTGTGTATTCTGAGCCTTTGTTTTTGGTGTCACACCTCGCTGAGTATGGCATTCATTGTCCTGACAGGGGATGTCTGGAGTCATGGGGTAGAGGTGGAGACAAATGACCCTGTGAGAGAAAACTCTAGAAAGATATCTGTATGCCAAAATGGTGATATTTCTAGCCTTCAGACAAGGTAAACAGCAGCTCACTCAGGTGCACCATGTGGACATTGTTTTTGTGGTACTGGGCCCTGAGCATGGTAGACAGACTTAATCACTGAGCTCTGTCCAGCCGACCGTGTGCTCTTGTCTCCACAGACATTTTGCTGTCAGCTGGAAGAGCTGATCTGCTGGTTGTATAGTGTCACAGAAGTTGCTGACCTCAATACTCCACCCAGGGCCACTCTTACGGGTCTCAAGGCTTCTCTGCAGCTTTACCGGGTAATGTGTGGTCCTGGCTCCTGGCTTGCTCACGCCTGTGACTGGCGGTTAAGTCACTTCTTACAAAATAAAATCTCAAGTAACTGGACTCTTGTAGCTCAGTTGACTATTTTATCTGAATAAATCTAATCAAGATGCATTCTTCAATTCTAAATTTTGAACACTATAAAGTGAGTGAACTTCAGACCAGATAGAGGAAAATTATATTTGTCTTGAATCAGAAATACTTTCGAGGGATTTACATGGTACTGTGGCAGATTTCTCAGGGTTAGAACCCTAAGTCTGGCATTTACAGATAGTAGCCACGGTGACAATTCAGTGAAGTCACATATGCACCACAGCTGTGCACTGGTTGCCACACAAGGCAGTGGAGACACAGATCACATCAACATCTCCACAAGTTCTTCTCGACTGTATTGGTGTTTATGAAACTGAGCTGAAACTATACTGAATCCACGCATAGACCAGGCAGTGTGATAGGTAGGACAGATTGAAGCCAAATTTAACCCCAAATCTGACACCAGTTTGTGCCTGTGTTTGGGGATTAGGATTTTATTTTATGCCTGTTATGGAGGTCTGTTATTTCACACTTATGAATTTTTAGTTAATGATACTCAAGTATATTGAAATGGAGAGTATTCCTGTAACTGCTGCCTTGGTAAACGTGGCTGACTTTGACCACATGGTGGCAGTGTGTGTGACCAGACCTGCTGCTAGTCTGGCAGGGAAGGGGGACCCAGATCAGATCTCTGTAACCTAACACTGAGTCAGCAGAAGAGGGTGAGATTGACCACCAAGTTCTGACTCAGTGTCATGGGGGCCCGCACCTCATGGATGGGAGGGCCTTTGTATTCTGTCTTTGCAATCTACTAAAATCTAGCCTGGACTGGCCAGCTGTCCTGCCGTGGCTGGAATGCTCTTAGATACAGCATAAATAGAGAGAAACTTGAGGAAGGAGAGGGAGGCTGAACCTAAAGATTCTCTTGTTCAGACACAGCGCGTCTGTGCCTGCCTGGAGCCCTTGCCTCAGGGAGTCTCGGAGAAGAACTGCTCTGGCTCACTTACCTCAATAGCCTTTCCTGACCTGACTGAACAAGCATAAAACTTCTCCATTTGAGCCCTCTTGACCCTCTGTGACTAACTTCTAAGTAGCCAGCTGCAAGCATCGTGCATTGTAGCCAGCCAGGACCTGAGCCAGGAGCTGTTCCTGCATGTCAGTCAGGCTTAGGCCTCTGTGTGTACACAGCTATGTCAGTGAGAGGGCGTGCTCACACCTTCCTCGGAGTGGGACATGACTGAGGAATGAGCTCTCTGGGCTCTTGCTTAGACCAAGACTGAGTCCTCAGATTTATGTGTGCTCTCATTTTAACCAACCCCCACCCTCTCCTTTACCTGTCCTCACTCACCCTCTCTGTCCCTGTCCTCACCCTCTCTGTCCCTGTCCTCACCCTCTCTGTCCCTGTCCTCAGTCATCGTCAGCTGTACTTGTATTTCATCTTAACGCAGTGGATTTGCGGCAACATCTAAACTACCCAGAGCACTGGAGGATAAAAGTTTGGGCAAAGGAGTACTGAAGACAGGAGAACAAATCCAAGAGTAAAATTAGCACCCTCAAAATTAAGCAGTGAGATCTGCCCTGTGTCACGGGTTTCATTTTATACAATTCTTACTGGCTAAAGAAAGATGTTTTAAAAATTAGCTACAGCTGACATGGTGGCACACATCTTTAATCTCAGCACTCAGGAGACAGAAGCATGCATAGCTCAGAGTTGTGGCCAGCCCAGTTTACATAGTGATTTAGGACAGCCAGGAATGTCTTAAGAAAATAAAAATAAAAATCAGCAACAGTGTTTTGTAGCTGTAAGGGAAAACCTGCTTGGGATGAGTTTTTAGTAAAACATCAGCTTCCCTGGTGCCGAGGTGTTGCTCTAGAGGTCCACAGAGAAGGGGCATAAAGGTAAGGGCCCCAGCTCTGCATGGCCACTGCAGTGACAGACTGGTTCTTACCTACCATGTTCACTCTAAGGGTCGATCCCCTCCTCTGAGTTAGAGAACACCATGAAGTGGGGTACAGAATATCGAGTCCTACTCCAGCCTGTTCAAGAGCCAGCCTCTTCTGGGGAAAGCGCTGTGTTGAGCTGGGCTTGATGGTACAGGGTACGGATCCTAGCACTAGGGAGGGTAAAGAGAGGACTCTGTAGAGCAGCCTGAACTAAATCAAGACCCTGTCTCGGAAAACAAAATCAGTGAATAATTTTCCATGGACTCAAAGACGCTGGCCCTAGACTAGTCCACTGGGGGATTCAGACTGCACGGTGGCTGTCTTCCATGTCAGAGAAGTCAAG
Source organism: Peromyscus nudipes (assembly GCA_902168325.1). NCBI lineage: Eukaryota > Metazoa > Chordata > Mammalia > Rodentia > Cricetidae > Peromyscus > Peromyscus nudipes. The sequence goes on from CABHPH010100900.1 coordinate 22,960, forward strand.
TACTAGGTAGAGTGTTCATTTCAGACGACTTTTGTAAGCAATAGTATTGAAACTTTTTTTCTTTCCTGCTGTCTTAAGCAATTTAAGAAAGATATAGACAAACATCAGTCCCTGACAGAAAGTGTCCTGGAGAAGGGAGAGATTCTTCTTCAGTGTCTGACGGATAACACCCCAGGTGGGTAATCAAGAGCTTTGTTTGGTTGTTTATTGACACATAATGTACTTAGCTATGGGTCCAGTGTGATATACATGTCCACTGTCTGTGGCTATAAATTGGAACATGCCTTTCCACTGAGTGTGTTAGAGCAGCCCTTAGGAATTCAACCTATTCACCTACTAGTGAATTTTAATATAAAAGTCTGAATTAGTCAATATAAAATTAAAGATGAAGAGCCAGGCATAGTGGTACATGCCTTTAATCCCAGCACTTAGGAGGCAGAGCTGTCTCTTAAATTCCTGGCTAGCCTGGTCTCATAGTTCCAGGACAGGATGGGCTGCATAGAGAGACCCTATCTCTAAGTGAATGAATGAATGAATGAATGAATGAATGAATGAATGAATGAATGAAAGACAGAAAGAGAGACTGAAAGAGAGAGAGAGAAAGAAGAAAGGAAGGAAAGGAAGGAGAGAGAGAGAGAGAGAGAAAGGAAGGAAGGAAGGAAGGAAGGAAGGAAGGAAGGAAGGAAGGAAG
>CABHPH010100904.1:1531-13122 GCA_902168325.1 Peromyscus nudipes
CCCACTGCCCACCAAAAGAAAAACCTAAAAAAAACAACAAACCCAGTCTTCATAGGGTTGAACAAGAGAGATGTAAATTTCTTAAATTATTTTCAAAAAATAAGCTTTAGTACTAGTCAATATTACTCCAGACAAGTTATAAAAATATCTGGGTCATAATAAAAGACTTATGCAAACAGCATTTTTGGATCTTATGAAACAGGAATAAAATAATATATGGCAAATATATAATATACCATGTAGACAGTGATTTCATTAGAAGTGAGTGAAAGAAACAGCTAGCAGACGATGGTTATAGCTGTAAAAATGAATATAAGCAGAATATTGATTTTGCCAGCCACAGAAATGTACTATTCTGGTATACCATGTCAAGAAATCGTCTACTTGGATATAGAAAGCAGACATTAGATTTTCCATGCTTCAAGGGAACCTTTCAATCTCTGATAAGCTTACTTCCATACTGGGGCCAGAAAGATTGGTCTTACGATAAAGGTAAAACAGCAGAAAGAGGGACAGGCTAAATGTCAGGCCTTGGCATTTGGCTGTCCTTGACCCTCTCTGAGTCACCCACCAAAATTTATGGAGCTTAGATTCAGTCCCAAGGGACAGTAAATTGACCTAATAGGAAAAGACAGGCCAGCAGAGGAAATTCCCTTCGGAATGTCACTGGGCTTTGTCACTCTGGAGCTGTGAGTCCTGAGACCAGGAGGAGTATGCAAGGAATGTGTCTGGGGTCAAGGTCATGGTGATGCCCAAGAGACAAGGAGGAGGCACCTTTGCTTGAGGAACCACTGATAATTCTTGATCTTAGTGAAGGGGCCTAAGCAACAGACAAGTGAAAATGATTTTCCTGCAATATGACGCCACCCTGTGTAAGAAGGCAGACAGCGCAGCAGAGCGGTGAGCACGGCTGTTTCTTAGAAGGCTTGAAAATCAAGAATTAGGCTATTTGCATAAATTAACGGCTTCCTGCATTGATCTGTTTCCATGCATGGGGCACTTGGAGAGACACATCATGACCAGCTCGTGGAGGCTGCAGGTTGCAGGGGAATACCTGTGTTACTGAATAGCCTTCAAAACGCAAAGACAGCCAAAGTGCTGGAATCAAGCAGATCCCCACAGAGCAGGGGGTACTTTTCTTCCAGCCACTAAAGGAAGCTGGTTTCCAGGGCTCAGTGCTCTTGCCCTGCCCGCCCTCCTGTCTCACCTCGTGCCGAGAAATCTGTGCCTGTAGCTCCTGGATGTTACTGGTGGCCACAGGTTTGTCTTCGATCTCTCTGTGAGCCTCTTCTATCAGCTGCTGGAGATGCTTCATTTCCTGTTCGTACTGTTCATACTGCACCACTGCCTCCTTTGAAAGAAAAAATGAGAATATGTTTTTCTGTAAAGTCACTGGGGAGTTTTGCCATTAACATTACCTTCTCCCGGTGCCCAGGAAATCAAAAAGAGACAGGTAAGGTCCTTTAGACGGCACAGACTATCAACTTTCACTTAGATATATCGACTTTGTCTTTTTTTGAAGTATTATAGAATTATTAATGAAATCAAAATAAACGAGAAGTCGGGAGTCTCTCTGTTCTACCTACTTAGATTGTCCAGCAGTGTTGTGGGATGTTATTTTAAGATGTGCTACATTTGTTTAATGATGCAAAGATGTGTTGCATTCTTTTATGTTGCGTTTGTTTAACTCTGTGAAGTTGCATTGCTTTGCCTGTCTAAAACTATTGATGGTCTAATAAAGAGCTGAATGGCCAATAGCGAGGCAGGAGAAAGGATAAGCAGGGCTGGCAGGCAGAGAGAATAAATCTGGGAGAGAAAAAAAAGAAAGAACAAGAGAACAAGGAGAGGAGGACTCTAGGGGCCAGCCACCCAGCCACCCAGCCAGCCATGGAATAAGAATGAAAGTAAGATATACAGAAGTAAGAAAGGGAAAAAGTCCAGAGGCAAAAGATAGATGGGATAATTTAAGAAAAGCTGGCTAGCAACAAGCCAAGCTAAGGCTGGGCATTTATAATTAAGAACAAGCCTCCGTGTGTGATTTATTTGGGAGCTGGGTAGTCCACCACCCCCCAACACCCCTGCGCCCGGAAAGAACCAAGAAAGTAAAGAAAACAACCAACAACACAGAGGATGAAAAACAGTGGCCAGAGAGCGGGTGGAGCAGGCAGGACAATAGGCTTTCTTCATCTATCTGTACAAGAGATCCTGACTAATGTGTTGGGGAAATGGCTCAGTTGTTAAAGTGATGGCCATGCAAGCATAAAGGATCTGAGTTCAAATCCCCAGTGTTAAAACAAAACGCCACATCTGTAACCCCAGCACTAAGAGGTGAGGATCAGGGGTTCCCCAGAGCTCATTAGCGAATCAGCTTAAGCAAATCCAGTATAGCTCCAGGTTCAACCCAAGACTCTGTCTCAAGAAATAAAGTAGAGGGCAAGCAAGGAAGATAGTGTTGACCTCTAGCCTTCACATACATGTGCGTGGACATTAACCCACACCACACTAACACACACACACACACACATACACACACACAAGCACCCACATTGTCATGTACATATACCACACACAAAAATTCAAAGCAAAATTTTAAAAAAATGTTGAATAACAAGACACTAGCCAAGAGCTCCAGGAGCAGATAATATTAATTAAACATGACCTGTAGCCTCAGGGCTCTGATGTCTAACAAATTACAAGGTCATGGATGATCAAAGATAGTTGTTCTATTGAGTATGTGTGGTTTTAATGACTTATAATTATTCATAAAGCAGGTGAGCACTACTTTAAAGGAGAGATTATAGTAAGTAGTGTTATTTCTTCATGGAAATGCCTTTTTTTCTTCTTATTACCACAAGGGTTTAAGAGATATGTTTGGATGTCCTTCTTAGGTCAGAAAATGCACAAATTAGCTGAAACATGAAAGTAATTGTATAATATAGAACAGCAACCCCATATCACCATACCTAGATTCTTCTCAGGTGCATACACAACCACATACAAAATTGATGTCTATGAGTCATTCTTTATATATATAAAAAAAAACCCAAAAGATAATTTTCACTAAAGGATAATTTTCAGAGAGCTTTCCCCGGGTTTTTGTGGATGATCCACATGATAGTCTTAATCTCCTGATTTTATATAACTACAACAGACTGTCAAATTTAGCACCCGGGGTGTTTTGATGGCTGAGCCCACACAATGCTAAGAAAAGCAGCCCATGACTCATGTGCACTTGCTCTGCCGGCCTGGGCCCGGCTGGCTGAACTCGCTGCACAGCTGCACTTGCCTGCATGATGTTGTACTGCTGGATGGCCGTGTGCTGCAGCTGGCTGGCTTCCTCCTGCAGCCGCAGGGCAGCGTGGCACAGAGGCAAGCTGGCGACCACGTCCTCGGGGATCCGGAGAGCACTCTGGCAGAGCTGCACAGCCTGCACCTTGGGCTTCAGTGACTCCATCTCCGACAGCAGATGCTGAAAGGGGCAGGATCGGGGGTTGAAGCTTTTAGGAATTCCATCATGTATTGCATAAACAAAGACATTTCCCGAATTGTAGCTATGGGTCAACGCAGTTTGCAAGGAAGGTATGCTCTCAATAATGCATCTGTGTTAAGACTAGCATTGGGCTTAGAACACATTTTTCTTGTTATCCTGTTTTTAAAGTATAGCCCCTACCACCCCGTTCATCTTAAATTATAGCATGTGTGTGTATGTATTCATGTTGTGGGGCGGGAGGTAAATGCACATATGCACCTGAGTTCCTATTCGCAGGTACATAGTGGGGATTGTACATATGTGTCCATGCATAAGGAGGTCAGAGAGAACACCTCAGATATCATTATTCAATAGCTGGTAGCATTTTAAATGTTAAGACAGGATCTCTCACTGGCTGAGAGCTTGCCAAGTAGGGTATGCTAGGTAGCCCATAAGCCCGAGGGACCCACCAGTTTCTTTCTCCCCTGCACTGTGTTTTTAAGCACAGGACACCCTGTCTTGTTTTATTGTTGTTCTTCTGACACAGGATCTCACTATGTAGCCCTTGCTGGCCTGGAACTCATGGAGACCCGGCTGGCTTTGTCTGTCTGCCTCTCCCCCCCAAGTGCTGGGATTTAAGGTGTGCTCTACCACACCTGGCCGCACCCAGCTTTTTAACAGGAGTTCTGGGGATCCGATCCTGTGATTGCAAGGCAGGAACTTTGAAGGCTGAACCATTCCCCCAGTCCATCCTCAATTCGTTTTGCTCACCTGTCGATGGGACAGTTGCTCCTTGAGACTAAGGCGCCCCACCTCTGGGGAAGTCAGAATTGTCTGGGCTTGTTCCAAAGCTGCCTGTAAATTTCTCAGCTCTCCTTCAAACCGTTTCATATCCTGGAGAACAAACCCCTCTTGAACATTAATACATTGACTTGAAGTTCAACGTCATAGCTGAAGAACCACACCATACTCAAGAAATTATCTCACCATGGGTGAACACTTTCTCCCCCTGACAGCATGCCAGTTTTTTGTTTGTTTGTTTGTTTGTTTTTTACCTTGGCTGCATCTTGGAGACTCTGCAAACGAACTCGGATCATCTGCCGTAACTCCTCAGTCTCCCGTCCTGACTGGGCCACTTGCTGTGACATTTTTTCTGTGCAGTACACGTTGGCAAGGTATTGCACTCTCTCAGCCATTGCTTCCAGGTCACTGTCAATTTCTTCAGATTCTTCTAGCAGCGTCTAGAGTGAAGTATTGATGTTTGTGAAACTGATACCGGGGCAGGGGGAGACAGATATGTACAGTGCAGTGTAAAGGCCAACAGAATAGGAAGGGGCCAAGGAGAACTAAGCTGCAATCCACGCTCGCCCTTGATGCTGTGGAGCTTTTATGAGCATGGCACAATGTTTGGCCATCTCCCCCCTTGTGAATCTGCTTACAGGCTGTACATTGTTATCCCAATTGCAAAGAAAACAAAGCAGAGTGCAGGAATCTTAATAGCTTGCCAAGGCCACTTGTTATTGAGTGTGGGACTTGAGGGTTCATGCTTTCTCACACCCAGCTCCCCTCACTCCATGTCTGCTTGCACACTGCCATGTTTCCATCATTACTATAACAGACTAAGGCTCTGAACTGTAGATCAGCCCCAATTAAATATTTTCCTTTATAAGAATTGCTGCCGGGCGGTGGTGGCACATGCCTTTAATCCCAGCACTTGGGAGGCAGAGGCGGGTGGATCTCTGTGAGTTCGAGGCCAGCCTGGTCTACAGAGCTAGTCCAGGACAGGCTCCAAAGCTACAGAGAAACCCATGTTCATGGTGTCTCTTCACAGCAATAAAACTCTAACTAAAACAAGGAGGAAGAGAAAGATACCTCATACTGACGGGAAAGCCCATGCAGGGCACAGAGGTGGGGAAACACAGAATGTGCAGTTGGGGAGACGTATGATGAGTAGAAGAAACAGAGGTGTATTACTCTACTTAGATTATTTTCAGATAAAAGAAGCATTTTTCTTTCCACAATGAATATATTATATATAAATATAAGAAAAATAAAGTATCCCGTTATATCACGTCCTAGACAGGGATGTCCAAACTTTTAACACTGTGACACAATGCTGTCATTGATAAATATGTTGAGGAACATTCATGGTTATCCTGGGATGCATGTAGACTGTGGGCTGAAGGCTGTACCTGCCCGAAAGGAGAACTATAAGAAATAATTGCTAGTATATCTATACATTGTTTTAGTTAGCTAAGAGCACAATGTACCTCCTTATATCTCTTTTCCATCTATTAGAACAAGTGGATTTTCTTACATGGCATTTGTTTTGGGGGGGGGGGGAGCCTGTGAAGCCAGGCAGCTTTGCCTTGTGATGGAAACACCTGAGGACTCTCTAACGTGAGTTCTCTCCTGGGCTTCTGTGTAGACAATCCAGGTGGCCTAAGGTTGCTTTCTTTGGTCCAGGAAGCAGTTAATCAGCCCAGTTGCCATGTCACGAACACTAATGTCAATCACGCCTAGGATGTCTAATTCAGGCTTTGCTCTCTCTCTCTGGTAGCTCTGTCTCCCCATCTTCAAAGAGAGGCCTGTACTTGCTGCTGCAGTGTAGAAGCTGCCCTCCTCTGCTCCCTCACACCAGCTCACACTTTCCCTCACACTTTCCACAGCTGCACTGGCTTTCTGAAACCAAATCCTGGGCTATACATCTGCAGGGAGCAGGGAGAGAGTATCGTCAATGGCTTCAGGGTGCTTTTGACTTAAAGCCCAGGTTCCTGAAGACTTCCATCCACCCTTCTTATCAGTTGTTCTTATAACTTCTTGTTCTTTCAAGTGTTCCAGGGCACCAAAGGCATTCTTCTGTCTAGCTGTTAGTACTTCCACAAGACAATGTGCTTCACAGGAAACGTGAGACAGGAGCAGGCAGCAGGGGCTAGGACTTGTTCACTGTCACCTGCTCCTAAGAAGCCTTCCTTGGCCTTCCTCTTCAGTCAGGCGGCTATGATTCCCAAGGTTCCCGGTACCTGGAGCATTCCTTCTCTGCACTTACATATTCTAACTGTTTCTGTCTCTGTCCCCACCTCCAACCCCCACCCCCCCCCCTTTTTTTTTTCATTTTTCGGGACAAGGTTTCTCTGTGTAGCCCTGGCTGTCCTAGAATTCACTCTGTAAACCAGGATGGCCTCGAACTCACAAAGATCCACCTGCCTCTGCCTCCTGAGTGCTGGGATTAAAGGGGTGCACCACCACCGCCCGGCTTCTGTCCTGTTTTTAACTGGTCACCTCTGTGGGAACAAGGGACAGAGGAGTATCCCTTCCATTCCAAATGCTTGTTAAAAATTTCTAGATGAGGAAAGTATTGCATAATTGTTTGTTAGGCAAAAAAGGAATGAATTAGCTTGGGAACGGTTAAAAAACTACTTCAGTTTTTATTTTTTAATTGTAAAGAAGGATGAAGCTACATTGTTTGTAGGAAAATAGATGTCACTGGAAATAAATCTTACCAAGTGAATTAAGTCAGGAAGGCAAATAACACACATTTTCACTTGTGGGTCTTGGACTTTACAGCTACACCAAATCAAGCATGTTTAGATGCCATGGAGGGAAAAACCAAAGCTCTCTTGGGAACACCAGAGACTGATGGAAGGGGTAAAAATAGGGAGGGTCGGGTGCAGAGAGGCTCAGTGGTACTTGCTGCTCTTGCAGAGGACCCAGGTTCTGTTCCCACACCACATGGTGGCTCACAACTGCCTGTAACTGCATTTCCAGGGGATCCCATCCATGCCCTCTTATATACATACAGGTACACACACACACACACACACACACACACACACACACACAAAATGAAAATAAATAAATCTTAAAGAATGAGGAGGGTAGTAGGGTATAGGGAAATATTCTCAAAATATATTATATACATGCATAAATGTATATAATATTATTATTATATTATTATACAGATTATTATTAAAAATAGACTTGTTTAACCCTGTATAATAATATAATAATAATCAAATAATTGTAAAAATCTCATCTGATAGGCATAGTGGCTTATGCCTATGGTTCTAACACTCAGGACTGCAGTGAGTTCAAACCAGGCTGGACCACATAATAAGCTCCAGGTGTTCCAGGGCTACACAGCAAGACTTCATCTCAAAAGCCAAAAACTACAATGAAAAATCTTCATGATTTCTTCTGAAACCTGCATGATGTTCCACTATGTGCAAACGTCTTACAAAAAAAGCACTGACATTTGAATTTCCTTTAAAAGTCCACTCCAGGGTCATCAAGATGGCTCAGCAGGTCAACATCCTTGCTGCACAGGCCCTGATGATGTGAGTCTAGTGACGGGATCCCACAGTGGGAAGATGGAACTGACTGACAGAAATTGTATCCTGATCAGTACATGCTCGGGTGCCTGAAGACTCTCCCTCTCTCACACACATACACAAATCGATAAGAAAATCCCACTACAGTCATTGATATCACATGAAATATTCTCAACATTTTGGATTAAAGCCTCACGTAAGGAATCCAGGAAGTGAAATCAATAGGTCTGAGCTGTGCCATCTTTGATCATCGCCATATATAAAGGTAATTGCTTTTCAAATGATTTTACTGAATTTCCAGCATTGTTAAAAATATAGCAGCCAGGCAGTAGTGGCATGCGCCTTAATCCCAGCACTTGGAAGCCAGAGGCAGGCAGATCTCTGCATTTGAGTCCAGCCTGGTCTACAGAGCAAGCTCTAGAACAGCCAGGGCTACACAGAGAAACCCTGTCTGGGGTAGGGGTGGGGGTGTAAAAAAGGAGCAATGTTATCTTGACAGTTAAAAGTTAAAATTCCCTTTATCTTTTCTGTTCTTCTTTTCTGTTCTTAAATCTGCATCTTTAGATTTCTAGAAGTCGGTTGCATTTCCCTTGTTTACCAGCTAATTTGTAACACGTCTGCCAGCATCTAAGCATATCACACAGTAGATGACCAAAGCTGTCTGAGAGATACTTGTCTGTATCTTGGAGGAGTGCACTGAGTAGAGAGATGAGAGATAGGGGCAGGAATTTGAGCTGTGGAAACATTCCAGGAGGAAAATATATCCAGAACCCAGAACCGTATCAGGTAGAAGGAAAAAAGGAAATTTACTTTCCATTTGTAAATAGGAAAAGTTTAACCATGTAACCTAAATGAAAACCAGTCTGCATTTTGTGGCCAGTCCTGTTAAAAATATGCATTTAATTCAATCGTAACTTACTAAAAGGATGAAGTAATTTCCAGAGAGTATGACCAAAAGAAAAGGAACATTTTTGTCTCCTTAGGTCAGAGGAAATGAAGTCATGTATCCTGCGGGGTGTGGATAGAGGGTCTGTTCTCAGCTGCTCTGACCTCCTGAGTAAGCCACATGACTCAGCCCTGGCTGCAGCTGAAAGGAAGCAGGTATGAGAACCTGCCTGGAGCACCAGCGTGTGCCAGGAAGTGCTGGGTGTCTGCTCACAGCTGACTGACTTAGGGATATTACTGGCATCCCTGTATTACAGGTGAGGAGGCATAACTGGGAGACAGTATTTTGTTCCAAGGCACACAGTACTGGTTGATAGAGTTTGGGCTTTCTCTCCTTCTGGATGTGACACCTATCATTTCTCCACACGCCCCTGTATCTTTTCATGTGAAAGAGTTTCCTGCATGTAACTGTCCATCCCAAAGAATACAGCAGCAACTACAACACAAAAACACAGGGACCATGGCATGGGGCTGACTGTTTTCAGGCTCGGGAAAAGGGTGGTGTAAAGAAAATAGAAGATATGTATTTATATACAGTCTCGTGAACTCTCACCCTTAGCTGCTTGTGGTCAAACCAGAAGAGCAACTGGTTGTTTGTTTAAATACTGTTTTTAAAATTACATTGGGAGGGTGAATGTCAAGTGCACACGGAGGGGTCAGAGGACAACCTTCAAGAGTCAGTTCTCTCCTACCACCATGTAAGACCTGGGGATCAAACTCAAGTCATTAGACTTTGTGGCAACCACCTTTGACCCCAAAACATTCTTTTTAGGTGGCACTTACAATTCTTTCATCCTGTGGTCATTTAAATTTTGGGTCAGTCTGATCAGTCAAATGAACTGTTTCTTTTCATTCTTTGTTAACTTTTTTTTTTCCTTTTCTGAAATTACCTGATGTAAGATGTACTGTTCTCGGAGTTGGCTTGCAGAATTCCATGCGATGTTTCCATGCACCAAGACTTTAGCTTTCTCAATCCACTTCAGAATGGACTCAAGCATTTCATTGTATTCTTCTAAGTGTGATGACGCCTGAAAAGTCATTAACATTCAGATGAATGTAAATCCTATCAGTGAGTGGGAAATCCATCCCTAATCTGTGTCTTCTGATACAACCATCTCAGAGGGGTGTAGTTACGTCTATGACATTGAAAGGGATCATGGAAAGTCACCTGCCTATGGAAAATCTTTCAAAAAGTTCCCAGTGTCCTTAGGGTAAAAATCCAAGTTCATAGTGTGCTTGAGTTATTTCCCTTTTCCTCACTCTTCATTCTCATCTTATTCTTTTTCTTTTCTTTCTATCCTCTTCTACATTCCATTGAGTAAAGGAGGAGGCTAGCAGGGACTGCATCTTGCAGAATCTCAACACTATAATTCACACTCACCAATTTCTAAACTGGGAACAATAGTAAGTACAGTGCCTGTTATCCCAGTCTGGGAGGCAGAGGCAGGAGGATCAGGAGATCAAGGTCCTTGTTGGCTATATTGAGTGATTTTGAGGCCATCTTAGGCTATATGAAAAAACAAATTAAGAAAAAGCTGAACTACTCACTTTAACTTTAACCTGATTGTAAGATTAATGCTTAGTAGATTTGCAAAGGCCAATCTACAACTAAAAACTTAAGATGGTATATATGGGTATGTATGTAACTTTAAAATATTTATATCTGTCCTAAACTGATTTTTATAAAACTTATTAGTGGATGGTTATTCCTTTTACCATTATACCTCCAGTTTATAAAGTACATACAGCCAAGTCTATTCATGTGAAACTTTGTCAAAGTATAATATAGTTTGTTATGAAACAAATATAGGTTTATATATAAATCATAGAAACACTGTAGAAAATAAACCACAGTAAACTTCTTACATCATCTCTAGTAATGTCTTTTTATTTATTTTCAAAAGGGAAATGGTAATAGTGTCCACCTTAAAGCATTTTGGTTACTAGCCTGGGGCCCATACCTGGTTGAGTTTGGATAGCCGGCTCTCAGCCTGCCTGATGGTTTGCTGGTGGAGTTCCATCAGCTTTCCTATCTTCTTGGCCAATGGCTTGCCCAGCTGACCGTGCTGTTCTGAGAATGTTTGTACAGCAGCATCCAATTCCATTAACTTTGAATTACAGCCATCTAATTCTTCCCCCAGCATCTATACGGTCATCAACACGGAAGAACAAGCAATTACGGAAAATAACACATTTCCCGGGCTTTCCTAAGATCGGAAGGATTGTATTCCGGATGGTTTGTGTTAAAGGTGAGAATTATAAATAATCACGCTACGATGTGATTTGCATAGCGGTTTGCATCTCGTGGGTGAGAGCAGCAGAGTGGGGTGCGTTGTGAGCCTCATATCTGTTTCCCTGGGAGAGGACTGCTTTTGCCTTCTGCCTCACCCAGTGGATTTGAGCTGTTTAGCTCATCAACAGGGTGCAAACACAAAATGTGACTGATTCACCTTGGAATTATAAAATTTGGACTTCTAGACCACCACGAATCTTTTGCTCTCCTGTTACACATACATGCATGTATATCTATGTGTTTCTATGACAATGATAAATTATACAAATGGACTGGTGTTATTACATTTATGTAGTGTCTTAGCTGTCTCCTTTTCCCACTGGGTTTTGGTGGTTTGTTAGGAACTCTCTATAACCGGGTAACACTGATAGAGCAAAGCAGTTGAGCCAGCAGCCAGCAGCACCCCTTGCCTTTCCACTTTCCCCCCTCTCCTTACCTTCTGTCCCCTCCTCCTTACCTCTGGCCCTTCCTCCTTACCTCTGGCCCTGCTCCTTACCTTCTGGCCCTGCTCCTTACCTTCTGGCCCCTCCTCCTTACCTTCTGGCCCCTCCTC
>CABHPH010100907.1:0-12515 GCA_902168325.1 Peromyscus nudipes
GTAACACTGAGGGTTGTACCCAGCTAATCCATTGGCCTCAGGGCTAGGTATTACTGTGGAGGTAACACTTTTAGGAACATAGGGGCCAGTTAGACAGTCTGGTGGGTAAACATGCTTGCTGCTGAGCCTTATGACCTGAGTTTGGTTCCCCAGAATCCACATGGGTGGGAGGAGAAAACTGACTCCCACATATTGTCCTCTGACCTCCACATGTGCACTGTGGTGTGTAAATGTACACACACATCCACACATGCACACATGTGTACATATACACAATACAGACAAATATTTTAAAGAGAATAATAGAGGCAGAGGGAATATTGGCTTGGGTTCCCACAAGATAGATCATAGAATATTATTTAAGGTACTTGGGATGACCCTTGGAACAAAGTAAAGTAAGTGTGGGAAGGAGGCCAGTATCAATGCATGGTAGCCAGGTTCACAAAGCTCTATTTTGGGTAGCCAGGGCCCAATCTGCTATGTGTGCATGGGTCCTCTGAGAGGAACATGCCTCTGGGGGAAAGAAGTGGGGATGTCTGGCCAGCAGCTTTTGTTGTATGCTCTAGGGATTTCTGAGGAAGGACTCCTGACCAGCCCTGGTCTTCCCTGGACATGTGGCAATTGTTTCTGATTGGCTCTGACAGACAGGCAGGCTCCCAAGAGCAGAAGCCATCAGCAGTATGGTTGAACTACCCCACCAAGCTACATGGAGACCAGAGCAGACAGTGTGATATGGGTAGGTCAGGGAATTCACAGTAGTCCTTCCTCTCAGTAGACTCGTAGGGGCCATCATCCCAAGTAATGGCATGGACACAGTAGAGGAAATGGCTCTGGGTGCCAGCCTTTCACTGAAGTAACCATTAAGCTGCCCTAAACAGAGAATCAACTTCTGGGGGAATCTGTGATGTAACTTTTCTAAGAAGTTGAAATAAACAGGGAATACTGAACACACACTCGCACACTCACACACGTGTTCACACACTCACACACTCACAGGTATGCTCGCTCTCTCTCTCTCTCTCTCTCTCTCTCACACACACACACACACACACACACACACACACACACACTCACACAGTTTTGGAGAGAAAGCATCCTGATATTTTTGCTTTCTCATCTTTTATACCCCACTCTCCAGATCACAGAAACCACGGGGATGACAATCTTGCCACAATCTTGTCACAGCTCACAATCTTGGTGAGGGCAGAGGCAATATCTACCTTGTAAAAAACAATGGTGTGCATCTGGCTCCCGAGGGACTGGTGCAAGCCAGGCCTTTATTTGGTGCCCTTGAATCATCATTCCAGGAAACTCCTGCCACAATCTACCACAGATCTATCCTGACCAGAAATGACTTAGATTTATCAAAGACACGACGTTCATATCTATAAAGTCCAGCCTCCCCACTCCAAGAACATCATCTCCAAACTTCCAAAAGCCAGTGCGAGAGATTCCTGAAAGCGACAAGGCAGAAACAGCTCGTCACATGTCATCCCCATCAACGCGACTGAAAGTCATAGGCGATGTATTCACTGTGCTCATAGAAAATTAACGGTTAATGAAAAATTCTGTGTAGATGTATCCAACCGTCTTATTAAATAAGAGACACAGAGCCAATGTAAAGATGAAAGCCCAAGAAGTCAGAGCTAAGAGCCTTACCCACTTTCCGCCAGCTAGCCTCTCCCTCCAAGAGACCTCTCCGAAAAGAAACTACTTCCTGTGCGTTGTCTTTAAATAGAGTTCTGTTCTGCCTTCTCATTGGTTGTAAACCCAACCACATGACCGTCTCCTCACTGTCTGTCTGTGGTCACTCCAGGTCTTCTATGGTTGGTATTGAGATTAAAGGCGTGTGTCTCCAATGCTGGCTGTATCCTTGAACACAGAGATCTACCTAGTTCTGCTTACCAAGTGCTGGGATTAAAGGCGTGCACCACCACCACCCTGGCTTTCCCTATGGCTTGCTAATAGCTCTGACCCCTAAGCAACTTTATTTATTAACATACAAATAAAATCACATTTCAGCACAAATAAAATACCACTATAATTCTGTGTCTGGGGGAGGCCGAATGAAGACCTTCCCGAAGAAGCAAGGGCGTGAGGTGTCATTACAGAAGCCCTACCCGACAAGAAGTATGTGGAAGGTGAACTGAAATGTAATACCACAACAGTAAAGAGAACGGTGGAAGCAAACATGGGCACAGCCATTTGTAGTTTTGGTTTTTAGCTCTTCTTCCTGTTTCCCATATGGTCCAGAAGATGAATGCACAAAACAGCCAACTGTAAATCCGCATTAACAGCACACCGTGTATAGAGAGGTCACATGAACCTAAACTGGTACCAACTCATATTATGGAAGAGATGGAAAATGTGGAGACAAGGCCACACTGATCCACTTGGCATGTTAAGCTGGAAGCAGTCCGGCCCCTGGAAAAACTGCTCTGGTGTCCAGCTATGGCCAAAGCTAAGGGCAAGGGCTTTGTTCTTATACAACCAGCATCTGCTCTGCAAGAATGGAACCTGTACATGAACCAGCATATAGTAGGCTTGTAGTCCATGAAGGCTGCGTTCAGTTGCCCTGAGACATTGGACACAGGCTTCTGACTTGATTTGCAAGGTGGAGTCAAACTTACTATTGTTTTCCTTTGGAGTGGCTGACGGGTTGCTCTCACAGCAGACTCTGTGGGGCCAGAGGTTTGTTATTAGAAAGCTGACTATGGAAAAACAAACATCCCTGTGAGCTGCAGTGTTGACTCTGCCTGATGAGGGGGCTTACTGGCAGGGCCATGCTCCACTGCATGCATGTGTGACAAATGTCTCTGACTGCTGACAGCCAGGGGACACTCCTTACACACTCCACCGAAGGCACCCTTATTGGGTCTCAATATGTGTTGCCTTCTGGGATTCAGGGATTCCATTCTCCCTGGCTGCTTCTTGCCTTGGACAGGCATGGCTTCTTGCTGGTAGGATGATCACGCTTTGGAGGAAATGAATCTCAGGTCCTGTGTGACACCAACCAGCTGCCGGCTGGCATTTCAAACCTTTCATTTCTTGTTAGAGAGTGGAAAGCTTTGTGCTCTGCTGAAATAATTTCAAGAGCTTCAAGAAAGGGAGGGATCCTTTTTGCTGGTGGCTTAATGTCTTTACTTTCTGAAAGCCACAGCATCCCCTGATGGCTCCTTGATGGGATATGAGGGCAGCTTCAGGAGGAGGGAGGAGGCAGGGTATTTGGTCTTTATGTGACTCTGCTGCAACTCTGGCCACAGACCACCCCACCAAAGCTCTGTCCCTCTGACTGAGTATCATCGGCCCTGTGCTGTTCAAGTGACTCCCTTTGCACATCCAGACTTGACCAGCTTCAGGTTGTCTCTCCACTTGTCCTTTGTACTCTTCATGGCCACTGCCTGATGCCTGCTAGCTACTTACACACACACCACCACCACCACCACCACCACCACCACCAGCAGCAGCCGCCGCCGCCGCCGCCGCCGCTGGACTGTATCTTTGCCTATGGTTTGTTTCTGTATCTGTGTTTGTAGTTTCTGTATTTCCCTCAGCAGATGTGCCAAGCAAGTCTTCCCTAGATCCACTATCACCTTTACAGACACAGTTGGGGGCTGCCACCCTGACTGCACATGGATCTACCATAGGACCTTCAAAAATTAAAATCTCCCTGGGCTTCCCCCAGCCCAGCTCAGTGAGACTGTCGGGGTGGTAGATAGAACAGGTGGCAGCCACCACACAGGACAAAGGGCTTCACCCATCACCCGAGGAAAGCAGGGTTTGCTCCTCTCCCATGCTGTCCTCCCAGTGGCTCTGCCATAAACCCAGACCAGGATGCTGACAGGAGAGGAGTTCCCTCAGATGAAGCAGAGACCAGTGGCATTGGAGATGACTACAGAAATGGCAAGCACAATGAGAATTGTTGCCTAGCAGAGAGAAAACTCCAGTTCCCTGAAATATATCCAGATGTCAGATAGTCCATCAGCAAAACCATAGCGTTGACTCTTGTCCGACTTAAAAAGTCGCTCACTTTGGAAATCATACCACTAGATACCCATGTCTACCTTCTCACTCGCTGGCTGGGACACCTGCGCTGGGCTGAGAGAATGGCTGCCATGGCGGCTTCCTTTGCAGAAGCCTGGAAGTGCTTTAACCAGAACATCGAATCCTCCCTGGAATCTGGGGTGTCTGCGGGGTGGGATGGGAGTAAAGGGGACTTGGCCTGTTTCCACTGGAGTAGACAGAGGTTCTTCCACCCAGCCCTCAGGCTCTCTTAGCAGTTCAGGCACATATAGGCCCTCATGAGACCCATCACGTGGCCAAGATGACGCCATTGGCAGGACGTTTATGCAGGATGATGTCAGCAACAGGAGAAACTCGTTGGTTTCAGGGAGAAGCCACTGCCAGATACTCACTAAGCTCAAGGGCAGGATGCTGGCACACGAGAAAGAAAATATCTTTGAGAACCCTGCCAGTGTTCAGTGTCCCTTCCTTCACTGCCTCTGTTCCCAGCTGAAGCCCTGGAGACAGCCTTGCCTGCCACATGTGCTCATGTGCATTCTTTTCACGCCACAAGCCCCCACCCTTCCACGTGGGGCTACATCAGGTACAGGTTGCCTGCTCTGGAGAGCAGCCCACGTGTGGCTCCATTCTCTCAGGATGGGGTCACCTTGGGGGTCTCTGTTGTTGCCACACATAGTGATACTGACCATTCCCTGCTTTGAACTATACTCCTCTAAAACGAAGTGTGCTTGTTGGCAGGTCTGGACAAGGTATAGAGGGTGCAGAACATTTGTCCTCTCTGAGGAAGAGAAGCACTCCTCACCCACACAGCACCCACTTTCTCTGCGGCTGGACTTCTCAAGTGAGTGCTCTCTACCCACTCATGTCTGCACCACTGTTAGTCCGCTGTCATTGCTGTGCCAAGAAGCTTTGTGGTGACCCTGTATGTCCTCTTTCTGTGCCTTGGCTGGGGACTCTAATGCACCACAGAGTTTTAGCCCTCTAAGACAGTTTGGTCTTGGAGGCCATCTTCCTACATTGAACCAAGCTCAGTCTCCACTGTCTTCAGACCTGTCCATCCCAGGAACTGTGAGTCTGTCTTCAAACTTCCCCATCCCAGGAACCGTGAGCCTGTCTTCAAACTTCCCCATCCCAGGAACTGTGAGCCCGTCTTCAGATCTCTCCATCCCAGAAACTGTGAGCCTGTCTTCAGACCTCTCCATCCCAGGAACTGTGGGCCTGTCTTCAGACCTGCCCATCCCAGGAACTGTGGGCCTGTCTTCAGACCTGCCCATCCCAGGAACCATGGGCCTCTCTTCAGACCTTTCCACACTAACAACTGTCAATCAGTTTTGGAGAGTACACTCACTAAATGCTGGTGTGGCCAACCTCTGCCCAGGGATTGCCAGCTATTCAGACAGGGCAGGGCTGCCACACCCAGGGATCCCCAGACTCCCAGGTTTGATACGGGCCATGCTCAGCTCTAGGAATGGCACAGATGTGAGAGGCAAAGGGGCAGAGGGGAGGGGAATGGAAGACAGTGCAGAGGAATGTAAGGAGTCCGCGTTTAGAGGAAGCCGGCTAAGGTTTTGTTTTTCTTCTCCTCACCTTCAAGTGTGTGTCACTGTGAAATGCACACACATCAGAGCAGCTCCACTCAAGATCTCTTACAACATAGTTCAAAGAGTTATTTTCAAATGTCAGATGGATGGAGGTTCAAGGAAACGGTGACCTGGTGTCAATTTCAGGCCTCAAGAGGAATTGTTCTGCATTTGACCTTAAATTACTTCGTTCCTAATTGGCTCAGAGACCGTTAGATAGTGTGTTTGGTGGGGGGGGGGGTGTATCATCTAGAGGTATATGTATGTGTGTATTTGTGTGCACATGTAGTACATATACATGTTTTGTGTCATATATGTGTGCATACACGTGGTATGACATGTACATGTGTACATGTTTTATTTGCATGTGATGATATATATAACTGCTGGGGGACGTCTTTCTGTATGTTGTGAATATATGCTGTTCCCATTGGTTAATAAATAAAGTTGCTTTGGCCTATGGCAAGGCAGCTTAGAGGCAGGCAGGAAATCCAAGGAGAGAGACAGGAAAGACACAGGCCGAGTCTGGAGAGACGCCAGCCTGCCACCCAAGGAGCAACATGCCAGCAGACTGGTAAAGCCAGGGAACATGTGGCAAAACACAGATGAATAAAAATGGGTTAATTTAAGATATAAGAGTTAGTTAGCAAGAGGCCTGCCATAGGCCATACAGTTTGTAAATAGTATTAAGCCTTTGAGTGATCATTTTTTGAGCAGCTGCAGGACCCGGGGCTGGGCAGGACGGAGAAAACTTTTGACTACACGTACCTGCAGTTTCATTTGTGCCTGTACATATGTGTGGAATATGCACGGATGTACTTACGGGGTTTTGTATGCCTGTGTATCTGTAATGTGCTATATGTGTATGTGTGTGTCACACTGCATGCCTGTCTGTATCTGAGTCACTGTTCTATCACCATGAGACACCATGGCCAAGGCAACTCATATAAAAGAAAACATTTAATTAGGTCTTGTTTCCAGTGTCATAGGGTTAGTCTGTGGTGGGGGCAGGGTGGCACTCATGTAGCCAAGAGCTACATCCTGATTCAAACACAGAGAGAGCACCATCTGGACTAGTGTGGGCTTTTGAAACCTCACAGTCCACCCCCAGTGACACACTTTCTCCAACAAGGCCACACCTTCTAATCCTTCTCACATAGTGCCATTTCTTGATGAATAACATTCAAATATAGGGGCCTATGGGGGCAATTCTTATTCAAACTACCACAGTGTGCATGTATGTTTGGTATGTGTGACGTGTGGTACGTGTGTATGGCTGCATGAGGTTCTGTTTTGTGCATAGATAGTCTTGTATCTATATTTGGGTGGGCATCTATATATGTGGAGGATATATCTCAGGTAGCTATATGAAGCTACCCAGGCCTGCCTCAGCCTCCCAGAGACCTGCCTCCTTGGAGAGAGGCCCTTATTGGCTTGCAGGTTCTTCCCTGCAGGAAAAAGTTTTCTGACAGCTTTAGAACAAGTCAGGTGATGTGTTTAGATAGTCTGTAAGTTTTCAGCCATCATTTCTCTTTATGTCTGTTAAACAATGCAGTGGTTATGTGCATGTTATGGTGCGTAATCAAATAAAACTTAAAAATAAGCCCAAACAATAGATTGAAAAGGTCAAAGTTTTGAAATTTCATGCACTGTCTCTACCTCACACTTCACCTGTCTTCATCCTGT
This sequence comes from Peromyscus nudipes, assembly GCA_902168325.1. NCBI lineage: Eukaryota > Metazoa > Chordata > Mammalia > Rodentia > Cricetidae > Peromyscus > Peromyscus nudipes. The sequence goes on from CABHPH010100907.1 coordinate 7,290, forward strand.
GCTGTGGAGTGGACTGGGTGGCTGGCATGGACTGCATCAGAGGGACCCCCTTGCTCCCAGAGAGAAAATCCAGCAGCCCTTTGTGTGCCAGGAACAGCACAGGATTTGGTGCCACTGGAGTTGTTGCCATGACTCGGGAACAGTGCTTTCTCTCTGTGTCCCACTCAGCAGTGTCACTGCCATAGACATCTACATCTGTGTGTGAGTGCAAGGAACCAGGTCAAGAACAGCAATTCAGCTCCAAGCCACACTAAAGACAGCCCTGTTAGTGACACTCATTTCTGGCCAGGGCAACTGTCTAGGAATGTGAGGCTGGGCTCCACCTCCCTTCATCAGGCACCCACCAGACCCGTCAGCAGACCGGGAGGCCCTGCGGGAGCTGCTCAAACATCTCACCCAGGGCAGCAGCTTGGGTTGTGTAGCTCCACAGGACAGGCCTGTTTTGAAGCAATCAGCTATAGACTGCTGCAACTGGAAGCCTCTCCAGCACCAGGGAAACAATCCCTGGGACCAAGTCTCTCCTCTGATCACTCCGCTTCACTCCAGTTTTAAGTGGCAGGACATAAAACAGAAAAGAAAAGTGGGTGAGGGGTACAACTGCTGAGTGCAGTGTGGTACCAGAACTGAAGGCCTGGGGACAATGCCCAGGTTCCACATGCATCCCACACCCTGCCAGCTGAGGCTTAGTGGCTCAGCATGTACCCAAATATGTGGTCTCATCAGGCAAGAGGTTAAGAGACTCCCAAGCAGCATTCTGAAAATGTCCAGAAATTGGTACAGTCTCTAGTAACAAAAAGTAGACATTATGTATTTCTAAAGAGTCAGAAGTCAGAGGCCAGACAGAATCAGGCAAATCTCAACAAAAGCAATCCATGCCTGAGGTGCCAGATGCAGGACAGCAGCCCAGACCACAGTGTGAGCCTCTGAAACTCGGGCACCTGTGTGTTTCAGGGGGCTCCCTGCCTCCCGGGTACCCCAAAGAGGACTCTAGCATTTATTTTGCTTCCTGAGAACAGTGTAGGGAGCTGCTGGTTTTAAGCCAAGAATATTCACTCATCTGCACAGCTGCAGGCTGGGCTGCAGCAGCAGCAGGCTGGGCTGCAGCAGCAGCAGCAGGGCTCCCTCTGTATCTGGGCCCATTTGGCAGATCGACATCACAGAGAGGGTTTTCCACGAGCTGAAGCACCCAAGCTCAGTCACTAGGTTCCGTGTGTGCAGCTGTGTGGTGAGAGGTGGACAAACACCGTGTGGTCCACAGACAGAAAGCTCCACGTGTAGGGAATACTCACTGCTGGTTCTAGGACTTGCTTATCCTGGCTGGTCTCGTTCCTGCCTGCCATATCAACCTGTCCCCTGACTTCAGCAGTGATGTGCCAGCAAAGGACAAGAGAAGTAAGTACTACCGTGGGGACAGGCACTGAGACTGTCTCCTCCCTCCCCGGAGGACGTTCATTGACGTCCAGAACAGTCAAGCAGACAGAAGCAGTCAAGCTTCAGGACCATTGTTTCGGCTTCTAATAAAAATCTGTTTCCCCAGAGGATACATTTTTATATATGATCTAATTTCTTTGGGCTCCTAAGTCCATGAATCAGAACTAATTGATTTGGTGACTAGTTCATGCTGAGGGCTAACAAAAAGAATTTGTTTTGATCGCCAGTAACTAAAGGGACCATGTGAATCTACAACCTAGTTAAGAAGTTTGAGTCACTGGCTCTCAAGGCTGTACCCAAGCCCATTCTGCCATCCAGTGACTATGCCCTCTAGTGGCAGGGGAGGGAAACGAAAGGGGATGCCCCACCCATGGTAAGGCAAGAAGGCAAACAACTACCTTAGACCGCAGTCTGAGACCAGTGTGACGCTATAGGGAGACCGTGTCACAAGCGGCACACTTACCTGCTGTGCACTTCTGGAATCTGCAGTGACCCTGTTCACAAGCGGCACACTTACCTGCTGTGCACTTCTGGAATCTGCAGTGGCCCTGTTCCAACCCCAGTCTCTCTCCACAGCCCAGTCACACGTCGTAACTCTGAGACTACGAAACACTGACATTTGCTGTCTGCTTGAGCATTGAGTCCACATGGGAGAATTCCACAGAGACAGTGCAATGAGTGGACAAGAGGTTCCAAGGATGTGAGAACAGAATCGTAATATAGCAAAGCAGTCCCTGAAGAGGAGCCTTGATAGTGTACTTGGCAGATAAATGATTGAAAATAAACCATCAAACTGATTGATTCTTTTAAAATTATTTTATTATTACTCACTATTAATAGTAATTATTTGGGGATTCCAAAAGTAGCAAGGACACAAAAGCACGCTATAAACAAGTGTACAACACTAGCATTCAGATAACTTAGATGAAATGGATGAAGCACCAGAAATATCAAAGAAATTCGAAGTTGCCCCAGTAACCCGAAACTGACAAAGACAAGCTCTGGATTGGAGAGCTGCTTGTGACTTTTATGAAACACTAGAAAATAATTTACCTCCTTAGATTTCACTAGAAGACTTAGTGGGGAGCACTTCCCAGCTCATACCATGAAGCCAGCCATTCCAAAATTGGAGCCATACAATGGTAGTACAAGAAAGAAACCTATAGACAAATACTCTATATAAGTGTCAGTGTAAAACTCCTCCAAGAAACACTAGCATAGCAAAAATCTCAACATTATAATGAAGGAACCATATACCATCACCAAGGAAACCAAGAAAGCAAGGATGGTTCAACACATGAAAATCCACTCCAGTTATACACCATAGGAACAAAGAAGGGGAAATACCCACATGATCATTTCAATTGATACAGAAAAAAAGCTTTTCACAAAATTCAGCACCCTTTTCATGACAAAAAAAACCCCCAACAAACCAGGAATAAAAGGAAACTACCTTATAATATATACATAGATATATATCTTATACAGAGAGAGAGACACACACACAGACACACACACACACACACACATACATACACACACACAGACACACAGACACACACACACACACACACACACACGACACACACACACACACACACATACACAGCTGCAAACTACAAGGCTTGGACTTGACCTGCCTGGGACAATGAAGGAATTAAGGATGGACACCCAGACGCATGTACAGAAAAGCTGGGATTGAGTGGGCAATGCACTCTGATGGAGATACACTGGCAGCAATCATGTTTATTTTCTACATCTGAATTGAGGCAGATTTCCTGTATACAGATGGATGAGAAGGCAGGTTTAGCTAACCTCCGTATGGGGTCTCTGTAGGGAAGCAGTCTCAGGCTGCTCACATCTGGGACGAAGGAGCTGAGTTGACATTCTACATATACTGTCAACATCCACACATAGACCAAAGGAAGGTTTTGCCATTCCCACAGGTCTGAGGCAATGAAGTCTATGGCTGTGATCATGTCAAGGATACACATTCACTCAGGACCTCATCTGCTCTTTACACATTCACCCAGGACTTCCTCTGCTCCCCACAATGGGGTGAATCCCTAGACTATGAGCCAAAATAAACCTTTCTTCCCTTAAATTGCTTCTTGCCAGACCACAGAAATGAGAAAAGTAACTAATATATCATCAACATAAAAATGTTGGTACAGTACAGAGCATTATCCAAAAAAAGTATCAGAAAAGTAAGAGTAGATATTTGGAAATTTCATGTCTGAGAAGGGGTTTAATATCTGTGTATATGAACCTCCACCATTCACTAACAAAAAAATAACTTAATTAAAAATTAGAGAAGGGAATCATCACTTCTAAGAAGACATATGGAGGCCGGTAAGCACTTGGATAGATAGATGTTCAGCATCATAATGATCAGGAAAACACAAGTCAGAGCCACGTAACAGCACTCACCCCTGTGAGGGCTGATAGTCATTGTTCTGTAATCACCTAGGAGACACACCTCTGAACGCCTCGACACCGCTGAGCTCTGAAAATGCTGGGAATGACAAAGTCTATGGTGCATAGGTTTAGTCAGAGCAACTGGAAACTCAGACACCGGGAGTGTTGCTGTTCAAATGTACAAGTCAGAGAGTCCATCACGGAAAAGACACCGCAGGACACTTCCCAAAAGTTCCGAAAGTACAGACCGAGTTTCACCAACCAATTTCCTGTTTGCTTTTTAAAAATAGTGGTAAGTCTTAGCTATAGAAGGAAGAGTCTAGCACAGTGAAACAGCTGCATTATTTAGAGTTCACAAGAAACACGCATTATAAGGACACTGGAACACTTTTGCAGGATGCGAGACTTGCTTGTGGTAGAATGTGAAATGAGAAAACCCGGAAGTTGAGATTTCATGACCTCACAGTCTTCGTCATCATTTGGAACTCTGTGGGGCTCTGTGCTCAGACAGTAACAGAAGTCACATCTGGAGGGGGACCAGCAGGACTACTACTGTTCTTCTCTCGGTGATCCTTTCCAAAAACCTGACAACACAATCATATTGCTACAGAAAGCCAGCAGAAGAAGACAGAGGGTGGGAAGGCAGCAGGCTCCAGGAGCCAGGAGACCTGGCTCGAATCATCCATCTAACAATGCTGTAACCTCAAATAAGCTCTTAAAAGCTCCGTTCAGTTTCCTGGTCTGCAGGATATTTGGGGCTGGAGGCCTCTCTCCCAGACGCACTCACATTTTCAGGCAATAGACTTACTACCCCAGGCATCACTAGACTGTTTCTCTGAAAAGCGTCCTCGGGTAGATTTACAGTTTGAATATTCCAGCAGGAACATCTTCTCTGCTCGCCAGTGCTCAGAAGGTGGAGAACCCATGAAAGGCTGGGTGTAGCACCAGTGTTCTGCTGCATGTGACCCTCAGATATTGCTTTGGAATTCCACCTTCTCATCTCTCTTCCTAAAGAGGAGGTACCCAGATCTCTGTGGGGTACAGCAGTGGCATGATCCTCATGACAATGGGATTCTGTGCTACGAGCCTGTTCCAGGGGGAAGCATGGGCATACAGCAGTGTTCAGGAGAAGGCCAACGGATACGTTTAAATTCCACGTCTTCTGTTGTGCTCTGCAGTGTTGGGGACAGAGACCACATACTTTAAGAGCCTATTTATGGAGCAGCACAAGTGACTGAAGTATCTGTGCTTTGAAAACCACAGTGTTATCAGAACAAGATGTGGGTTGAATAGTTACATATGAGTGAGGGGCATTGTCCTGGTCTCTGTCCTGCTCTGTTAACAGGGAGGTGCCCAGATGCACAGAGTAAGCACCTT
>CABHPH010100908.1:0-11239 GCA_902168325.1 Peromyscus nudipes
CCCTGTGTAGCTTTGCGCCTTTCCTGGAACTCACTTGGTAGCCCAGGCTGGCCTCAAACTCACAGAGATCTGCCTGCCTCTGCCTCCCGAGTGCTGGGATTAAAGACATGCGCCACCAACGCCCGGCAAGAATTTTTAAAATATAGATCCAGGTCTTTATAGGAATCTTATAATTACAGGGATTTTCCTATACTTTATTATAAACCCCAGTAGACAAGGTCTGTTTTGTAAGAAATAGTAATTTTTCTATAATATATTTTGCTATTATTTTGTAAGAAACGTAATATTTATTTTTCTCATGGATTTAGCTCACTTTTTGTGTTTGTTTCTTTCCTACTCTATTATTACATGATTAAATGGTTGTGTTATTTCTTGGTACCTAGTAAGAGTTTTCAGTGACTTGAGATTGCCTCACAGCCATGATCTGCTTTTCTACACAGTAGTGTCTGGGCTAAAGAGTTGTTAAGATACCCTTTAGATTTCCTGCTCTTCCTTCAGACTTCCTAATGTCTTCAGATCTTGTGTACACAGGTGGCTTCAGATTTCTCTTGGTCACCCTTAGACTGTCCCCCCTGTAAGAATGTGTCATTATTCACTTTCCTTTTAGCGAGCCATTTTTGTAGGTACCTCAGACTCAGTGTCTTGGAAGTATACTTGATGCCAGCGTTTCAGGTTGTAAGAGTTGGTCAAGTCAGTGTGGGTATTAATGACACTGCCTTTCCCTTTTCTAGGCATTTATTCCATCTGGAGTTGTTTTCCTTCGTTGGGACCAACATTCTGTCAAACTGTACCAACAGTTTGAAATTTGAGTGTTATTATTTATTTATTTATTTATTTATTTATTTATTTATTTATTTTACTTTCTTAACATCCTCCTCCAAAAGACTTCTCTCATTTAATCCCTCCTTTGTATTTCTGCTATTACTGCTCTGGTCTAGAACTTCCTTGCCTTTTACCTCCGTGGTTTCTTAACTAGTTATTCTAGTTACCTTTCAATCCATATGGCCTAAAACACTGCTTACTCTTTGACACCTAATGGCATGATAAATTGTTTTCTAATACCTAATATGCTCAGGTCTGGTCCAGAATCTCTTAGTTGATGTATTTAAGGCTATTCAAAGCCTGAATATAAATGGAGGTTCCAATTATACCACATTATGTGTTTCTGTCTTTTCATATTTTGGCTTCCCACTTCTTTTCTTTGTCACACCCAGTCTTTTAAACACCAATTTAAGAATCTCTGAAATCTTCTTTACTATTTTAGCTCCTGTCTACCCCTTTCTTCTGCAAGCGTTTACTAATTTGGGCATGTTTCTCTATCATTATTTATGCAGATTCCTTCTCTTTGTAGGCACATGTACATAGCACAGGAGTATATACATCTTCTCCTAAATATATTACAAATACCTTGATCAAAACTACGCTCGGAATATCTTTAGCTTCCACAAGTAGCGTCTTAGTTAAGTTTTCTATTGCTGTGACAGAACGCCATCACCAAAAGCAACTTGGGGAGGAAAGGGTTCATTCTGGCTTACAACTCTCAGGTCATGGTCCATCACTGAGGGAAGTCAGAGTAGGAGCTCATACTGGGCAGGAACCTGGAAGCAGGATCTGATGAAGAGGCCATGGAGGAATGCTGCTTACAGCCTGCTTTTTTTTTTAATAGCACTTAGGACCATCAGCCCAGGGGTAGCACCACAGAGAGTTAGTGTGGCCCTCACATATCAATTATTAATCAAGAAAGTATACCATAGGCTTGCCCACAGGCCGGTTTGATGGGAACATTCTCTTAATTGAGGTTTCCTCTTCCAAAATGACTCTGGCTTGTGTTATTTGACATAAAACTAGCCAAGACAAGTAGCTAGCATAATGCCTGTTGTGTACATAGGCATTCAGTAAATGTTTGTGTAATGAATACTCAGGGCAGTGGAATGTTGAAGAAATGCCTTTGATCAAATGAATCACTGATAGGTAATATAGATGAGGAGAATATATTCAGATTATACGTCTCTTCTACTTTCCCTTTGTTTTTGTTTATGAGTGTGTGGTGTGTGTTTTACATCTGCTCCAGGGTAAATAGCTGTGTGAAGAATGAAGAGCATGTCCTGGAAGAGCTGGAAACAGAAGGTGAGAGGCAGCTGAAGAGCCTCCTTCAACATCAACTTGATACCTCTGTCTCCATTGAAGAGTGAGTATCGATTTATAAACAGGGAGATTATAATAGACCCTCAGCTACAGGTTATACATCCCTCTTAGAGCCTGATGGTAGCACTCCACTCTCACACAACCACTTTCTTTGGAAGACCTCTTTATATGGGTCAGATTTTGCTTTTGTGTCTTTTTGTAGGAAGCTTCCTGTATCTTATTAAGCCTGAACCAAGTACTTTGTTCTAGTAAAGCACCCTGTATTTCCCCTAACATGGCATTTATAATTCTATATGGTCATTTCCTATTTAGTTGCCTCCCTTCTGCTATTCTTTATATAGGTGGCAGTTCTTTTGATATTTTTTATAGAAGATTTATTTTGTGTGTATGGGTGGGGGGGGGATTTATGTGAACCATATGTGTGTCACTGCCTGCAGAGACCAGAGGGTTTTCAATCATCTGTAACTGGAGTTAGAGGTGGTTGTGAGCTGCCATGTGGGTTCTGGGAACTGGCTCAGGTCCTCTGCAAGAGCAATAGCGCTCTTAATTGTTTTACCATATCTCTAGCCCCTTGGATTTTTTTTTTTTACTGTTATCTCTCAGTACAGAACACAGCATCTAATGCATATCAGGTACTCAGTAAACTTTGATAATTTAGTCATTTATTAGTCCTGGATATTTGGGGGCTGTTCACGGAATTCCATTTTGTTGCCATGGTGCTTCACCCTGGCTAAAGAATGTAAGAGAGTCTTAGACTATGCGCTTCAGTGGACCCGTTATAATAGGCCCCATCACAATTGTAATGTGGTTACTGTGAATTGTAGCCACCAGATGTTCTTACTCGCTTTTGTGTTTTGCAGATGTGTCTCTAAGAAAGAGAGCTTTGCCCCAGGTACTATGTACAAGCCCTTTGGGAAGGAAGCAGCTGGGACAATGACTTTGTCCCAGTTCCAGACACTACATGAAAAAGACCAGGAAACTGCTTCTCTCAGGGAACTAGGGCTCAACGAAACAGAAATATTGATCTGGAAAAGCCATGTTTCAGGTGAAAAGGTAAAGCTGTTTTCTTAAAACGATCTCTTTATTTTCATTTATGTATGTGTGTGTGCCTGTGTTGATAAAATTCCTTCCGTAAGGGAGACTTTAAGCAACATCTGCCCATCTTCCCAAGATCCCAACAACAAACGGATAAACTAAGACACAGTTCTGCCCAAGTCCACTCTAGAGAACCAGTGAGTCTGTTGAGCTTCCCTTTCAGAGCCTTGGTAAAGGGCTCCTTACAGGAGTGTGGGCACTCCTCCTGCAGTGAGCTGTGCCTGGAAAGCCTTACTCAACGCCAGTGAGGGCTTTCCCATAGCCACAAGTTCCTTCCTAGAGAAAAAGCTCATGCCCATCCCTAAGCCTCTCTGCCGGGCTGTGTAAACCATCAACCAATCCTGCTGGGATGATCTTCTGCAAGCAGGAACAGCTGAACTCCCCAACATGGTGGTTGCTTTATTTTGTCATTGAGAACCTTGTTGTTTTTAGTTTTCATGAAACTGAGTGTTGAGTCTAAATCTTCTTTTGTTTTTAAGATAGAAACATTGACGAAAGAGAAGTTGTTGGCTAGCCCTTAACTAAAACTTACAAAAACACTTCCAATTTCTGGGCCTTTCTCATCTTCTTTCTTACATGAGGTCTCAGATTTACTTTTGTGCTTTTTGATACAAAGCATCTAATTTCCCTGGTTTCAGAGGACAAAGCTGAGGGCAACTCCTGAAGCAATACAGAAACGGCTTCAAGATATTGAAGAAAGGATCTCAGAGCGCCAGCGCATCCTTTGCCTGCCACAGAGGTTCTCAAAGAGCAAACAGCTGACCCGGCGAGAAATGGAAATTGAAAAGTCTTTATTTCAGGGAACTGATCGTCACTCCTTCCTTAAGGCTCTTTATTACCAAGGTATGGGATCCTCACTGACTCTGAAATGTTCTTTAACTGAAAGAAAGATTTAACATCAGGGCATTAGATAGGGGGAATTAGTGAAAGACAAGATGTTACTACTCGTGAGAAATATATAGTCCCACGAGTGACACAAATGTGTGTAGAGTTACTTGCATGACACCATTGGAAGTGTTATAAAGAGTTTAATCAAATGTCAAGGTGGCATAGAACACAGAGCATCCAAATCTAGTTGGGGGAGTCAGAGGTTGACATTTGCACTATCTTAACAAAGCAACAGGCATTATTTTTTTTATGTAAAAGGAAAAGGACATTACAGCTAGTGAATGGATAGGAGCCATACTATGAAAGGACCTGGTATAAGTAGGGAAAAGTAAGAAGTTCAGTGTGGCAGTGAAACAGAGTATGGCAGAGAATGACGTCTGACACATGAAAGGGAAATAAAGTGAGATTGTGATGGGTCTTTAGACTGAACTGTAAAGTAATGCAAAATACATACATAAACGGTATGTGTCTTAGCCAGAAAGAATTTATTTAGCAGCTAATTTTACTCAGCATGGTGGAAGGTACACAGAAAAGGTTTAAGAAATGGTTCCTAGCCTTGTACTAGTCAGCTTGGAGATGCATACATGTACCCTTTAGCAGTAATGCCAGATATACTGGCTCAGTGCCACAGAAGTTCAGAGTTTTATTGGTGTGAGTGAAGAAGGCCTCAGAAGAGGTAAGATTTAAATACTCTTTTAACCCTATCTGTTAGACAGGAGAGAGAATACCATTTCAGTTGCAGTGATTGGTGTGAGCATTGTTAATTGGGGGCATTTTAAGAGATCAGCTTGAAAGGGTAGCTCAGAATTCTTGGCTCTTATTTGTTTGATAAGACAGAGGTATATGGAGTTAGTTTGTTCGGTTCATGTGTTTGAATCTAGTAGGATGATAAAAGCTGTATTTGAAAATGATTAATGTGTTAGCCAATAAAGAATTAGAGAGGGGAGAGAAAGAATGACACTCAAGTCATTGAGTTATCAACATCTAGACTAGAGTGACGACGTGGAACTGGAAAGGTGGAATTAGTTGTATGTGATGTGACAAGAAGAATTGATAAAGCCGTGGACTGCGAATGAAGGAGGAGGGTCATTGACTGAGAACGAAGTGGAGAGGAGTATGGTGAGATAACTCAGATATTTCAAACTTAACAGTGGGTAAAATTCAGTCTTTAGGGGACATTTGGAAGAAAAATGGTGTATTTCATTTAAAGAGATTGAATTTGTGAAGATGGCGGGATTAGCGTATGTAGATATTGATGCAGGAATGAAGCAGTGAAGCTGAGGAGAGAAGTCAGAACTGGGTCTATATGTTAAAGTCATGCAAGAGATTGAATGGTGTGTTAAAGCTAGGCTATACAGGTGCCAGGGCAGTGGTAAGGGAGGAAGGAACAAATGAACAGCTTTCTGTGCTGAGACATCATGGCGTACTGAATGTGGACATAGGCTCTGGAAGCAGACTGCCTGGGAAAAACCTGGCTCCCCCACTTACTAGTTGTGAAATGCTGATAAGGTTACCTCTCTATACTTCAGTTCTTTCTCTGTGAAATGAGAATATCAATAGTAGCTGTGATGTGGAGTTGTTAGGACAATTAAGGGAGGTAATACATGGAAATCAGAGCAGTACCTGCTATTGGGGTGGGGGTTGGGGGGTGTGTCTCTGTTCTGTTTCCTATCTTTGAAACTCCTTACTTTAAACCTTCACAGCATACCACAAAAAGACAAGTGCAGACAAGTACATGACCTCAATGAAGAGGAAGATAAAATTAGGCACAAAAGGCAAGTCGAGAGTTTTCTTACAGTGTTAGATTTAGGAATGTAAACTAGGGTCCCAGACTTCTAAGTTGAGCACTTATTTAATTCCATATTCACTATATGACAATGTTTATAGGAAATTATCTAGAGAGAACATATTGTCCTTATATGAAATATTAAAGAGAGGAGTTAGTAGAAGTTGTCAAGATTTTACATTTAGTTTGTTTTTACTTCTATAGCTTTATTGTACCAGACATACATTGTTCGTGCTGAATTTTAGATCCCATTGCACAAATAATTCTGAATATCATTAGTCAGTATAACTATTGATGATGATGATAATAATTATAACTAACATTTTATTTTGAACTGAACCTACAGTAAAATTGCATGGGGCCTTTTTTTGGTGTACAATTCTGTGAATTGAAAATCATGTAGATTTCATGTATCCACCACCACAATCAAGAGAGGGAGCAGCTCCATCACTCAGGCAAACTCTCCTCATACTATCAATCCCCTTTAGAGTCACTCCCATTGCTCCCCACAAGTTCCTGGCAATCACTTATCGCCATTACTTCTGCTTTATCTTTTAGAGACTGTCATATAAATGGAATCATGCAGTGTGTAACCTTGTGAGGCTGGCTTCTTTCACTCAGCATAATGCTTTTGAGACTCATCCAAGTTGTTGTTTTTATCAATAACTCATTCATTTTTTGTGGAGTCCCATTTCATTGTATGGATATTCCATATCCATTCATGTGTTGAAGTGGATTTGGGTTTTCCAGGTTATGGTCTTTATGAATGATATTGATATTAACATTCTTGTGCAGGTTTTTGTGTGAACATAAGTTTTTATTTCTCTAAGGTAAATATCTAGAAGTGGGATTACTGGGTCATATGGTAAGTGCACATTTAACTTTATATGAAACTGCCAAACCATTTTCCAGAGTGGCTGTACCATTTTGCATTCCCACCAATGGTGTATGAGAGTTGACTTGCTCTACATCTTTGTCAGCATTTGGTATTGTCAGTATTTATTGTGATTGTTCTGATAGGTGTGAAGTGTTGCCTCCCTGTTGTTTTTATGTGCCTTTTCTTAATGGCTAATGATGCTGAGCATCTCTCTTTGTGCTTTTTTGCCATCATTATATCCTGTTTGCTAAAGTTTCTGTTCACATCTTTGCCATTTTACCATTGGTTTTCTTTTCCTTCCCAATGACTTTTGAGATTTCTTTATATATGCTAAACACAGTCCTCCCTTGGATATGTGCTTTACAAATATTTTTTCACAGTCTGGAGCTTGTCATTTCATTCTTTTAGTAGTATGTTTTTAATTGTGCTAAAATTTACATAACATCAAATTTACAATTTAAACCATTTTTGAGTATTTGCTTCTGTGGTGTTAACATATTCTCTAACTATAACCACCACCCATCTCTAGAGCTTTTTAAGTTATACACATTAAAAGCTACTTTAACTTAGCTTATATCCTCTGCCTTCTAGCAACCTTCATTCTACTTTTTGTGAATTTGACTATTCTATGTACCTCATGTAAATAAAATGGTGCAATATTTATCTTTTATGATTGGGTTATTTTACTTAGCATAAATGTTTTCATTGCTGATTCATATTGTAGCATGTGTCAGAATTCCATTCCTTTTTAAGGCTGCATAATATTCCATTGTATATACATACTGTTTTGTTTAATCAATTCATTCATCAGTGGACACTTCAATTACTTCCATGTTGTAGTTGTTGTGAATAATGCTGGTGTGAACATTGGTGTGCAAATGTTTGATATCTGTTTTTAGTTCTTGGTGTACATACACAGAAGTGGAATTGCTGAATCTTGTAATAATTCTGTGATTAATTTTTGGATGACACTCCCTACTGTTCTCTATACAGACTGTCATTTTGTATTCCTACCAGCAATGTACAAAAGTTTCAATTTCTCTAAATTCTCAGGAACACATGTTATTTTTTAGGTTTTCTCTTTTTGGATAATCACTAGTTTAAACAGCATGATGTATCTCATTATGGTTTTGATTTGCATTTCCCTAGTAAGTGCTACTATGTATTTTTTCATGTACTATTTGGCCATGTATCTTCTATGAATAAATATCCATTCAAGTATCTAGATATCAATCACTTCTCCGATACATGATTTGTAAATATTTTCTCTTGTTCTGTTTCTGCTTTTTACTCTTCATAGTATCCTTTAATTCACAGTGTTTTGTCATTTTTATTCCTTTATCATGTGCTTCTGTTAGCACATCTAAGAAGTCATTGCCAAAGCCAATATAAAAAAGCATTTCTTCTATGTTATCTTCTGAGCTATTATGGTTTTTGCGCTGTTTAGGTCTTTGATCCATTTTGAGTTAATTTTTGCATATGGCTTAAGATAAGGATCCTGTCACTTGTTGCTATTCAGTTTTCCCAGGACCACTTTTTGAAGACTATTCTTTCTGCACTGAATGATATTACTGCTCTGTTCAAAGATCATTTACCCTATGGATGAGAGTTTATTTCTGGGCTCTTTAGTGGTATATGTGTCTACTTTATGCCAGTAGCATGCTGTTGTTTTGTTTGCTTTCGAGACAGGGTTTCTTTGTGTAGCCTTGGCTGTCCTGGAACTCATTCTGTAGACCAGGTTGGCCTCAAACTCACAGAGATCCTCTTGCCTGTCCCTCCAGAGTGCTGGGATTAAAGGTGTGCACCACCATGCCTGGAATGTAGCATGCTCTTTTAATTTTTATAGTAAGTTTTAAAATCAGGAAGTAATAACATGTAATACTTATGGTATTTTTTTCACATTGTCTTGACTATTTTGGTGGTCCCTTGAGATTCCATGTGTATTTTAGAGTAGAATGTTTTATTTCTACAAAATCAAATCATTGATAGTTTGGTAGGGAGTGAATTGAATGTGTAGAGAGAGAGCTTAGGCTAGTGAGGATTTCTTAACCGTATTAAGTCTTCTAAATGAGCATGAGTGCTTACCTGCTCTTTGTGTTTTTTGATTTCTTTAGTTTTTTTTTTCAACTGCATCTTCTAGCTTTCATTATATAGATCTTGCTCCTCAGAGAAAATGCTTTGAACTCTTGTTGAGTTTATTAGTTGTGTGCGCAGACATATATCTGTGTAAGAATTAAGAACTCTGCCTAATACCTGTTGATGTAAAAGACTTCTGGTATTTTCTTCTTGTGGTTTTATAATTACACATTTTATATTTACTGCTAATCCATTTTGACTTGGTATTTTTATAACATGAGATCTAGAATGAGATTGACTTTTATTCCTATGAATGCTTGAGCACCAGGTACTCAAAGGAGCATCCTTTTCCCCACTTACTTACCTTCACATTCTTTTCAAAAATTATTTTATGTATATATAAATATAATAAAATATATATATGTTAATACTTAATTAACGTAGTTCTAGAAATTTTGTGACGAAGAGAAGAAAAAGTAAAGGTATCCACTCAATACTTCTATTTTAAATGGAATAAAAGTAGAAAAATAATATCAATAAGACACGGGGAATTTATAAATATACAAAAAATACATCATTCTACCAGATGAGTGGATCAAAACTAAATCCCATTCCCTCTCAAATTGATGACTGTGTGTGTGTGTGTGTGTGTGTATGTGTGTGTGTGTATGTTTGTTTATATATAAAACCTGCTCAGTCCATATAGTCTTGCACAACATTTATATATAAACATACATTAATTGATGTGTGTGTGTGTGTGTGTTTATACAAAACCTGCTCAGTCTGTTTAGTGTTGCAAATGTTGGTTGGCATGTCAGCTAGTGGTTGTATCATGCAGGTCTTATTTAGGCAGCCATATTATTGAGACTTTATGGATATAGCTTCTCATGCCTTTTTGATTGAGGTTTTTAGCTTGCTTATTTTAATGTATTGGGTTATTTTGATAAGATAGGATTTACATCAATTATTTTATTCGTTCATTTATGGAATTAGTTTTGTCTAGTGTGTCATTTTAATTAACTTTTTGATTCCTCCTCCCACCCTCATCAGTGTGTGTGTGTGTTTTATTCCAGTCCTGATTATCTTTTTTTAATTCTTTACGTACTTATAATTTACATTCCAAAAGCAGTTTCCCCTACCTCCACTCCTCCAAGCCCCTCCCACCTGTACCTCCCCTCTCCCCCATTTCCCTCAAAAAAAAAAAAAAAAAAAAAGAGCAGGCCTCCCAGGGATATCAGTTGAACACATAGTAATAAGCTACAATAAGACTAGGCACAAACTCTCATATCAAGGCTGGATGAGGCTTTCCAGTAGGAGGAAAAGGATCCCAAGAGCAGGCAAAGGAGTCAGGGACAACCCCCACTCCCACAGTTAGGAGTCCCACAAGAACACAAAGCTACACAACCGTAACATATATGCAGTGGACCTAGCTCAGACCCATATAGGATCCGTGTTTGTCATTTCAGTCTTTGTGAGCCCCTATGCGCCCTACTTAATTGATTTCCCCTGGCTTTGTCTAGTGTTTGGCTGTGGGTCTCTGTATCAGTTCCCATCAGTTGTTGGACAATGCTTCTCTGATGACAATAGAAGAATATCATTAGGAATTCAGGATTACAACTAACATCTTGATTAAACAATTAGTTTGCATTAATGACAACTTAATTTTTTAAGTGGTTTTAATTTGTATTTTTTTTTACATCCCTACTGCAATTTGCTCTCCCTTCTCTCCTCCTACCCCCCCACCTCTCCTCTGCCACCCCCTATCCACTCCTTTGTTTTTGTTCACAAACGGACAGATCTCCCATGGATATCAACCAAACATGGCATATCAAGTTTCAGTAAGACTAAGCACCTCCTCATGTATTAAGGCTGTACAAGGCAACCCAGTATAATGAATAGGGTCCTAAAAGCTGGCAAAAGAGTCAGAGACAGTCCCTGCTCTCTCTGTTAGGAATCCCACAAGTAGACCAAGCTACACAACTGTAACATATATGCAGAGGGCCTAGGTCAGCCCTGTGCAGGCTCCTTGGTTGTCAGTTCAGTCTCTGTGAATCCCTAGGAGCCCAGGTTAATTGATTCTATGGGTTTTCTTGTGATGTCCATGACCCCCCGGCTCCTATAATCCTTCCTCCTCCTCTTCTGCAGGATTCCCTGAGCTCCGCCTAATGTTTAGATGTGGATCTCTGCATCTGTTTCCATCAGTTGCTGGGTGACTCCTCTCTGATGACAATTGGGCCAGGCACCAATCTATGAGTATGGCAGAATATTGTTAGATGTCGTTACATTAACATCTTTTTCTTTCTTTCTTTCTTTCTTTCTTTCTTTCTTTCTTTCTTTCTTTCTTTCTTTCTTTCTTTCTTTCCTTCCTTCAT
>CABHPH010100908.1:11339-22337 GCA_902168325.1 Peromyscus nudipes
TCTCTCTCTCTCTCTCTCTCTCTCTCTCTCTCTCTTTCTTTCTTTTTTGCCAGTTGTGTTTGGCTCTATCCTAGGTCTCTGGGCTGTCCAGCCTCTGGGTCCTGGTGCTCCAGGCAGTGTTAGGTGTGAGCTCACTCTTGTGGCATGGGTCTCAGGCTAGACCAGTCATTGGTTAGCCACTCCCACAATTTCTGTGCCACCTTTACCCCAGCACATCTTGTGGGTAGAACAAATTGTAGTTTGAAGGTTATGTGGCTGAGTTGGTGGTATCCCAGTCCCTTCACTGAAAGTCTTGCCTGGTAATAGGAGATGGCCAGTTCAGACTATGTATCCCCTATTGCTAGGAGTCTTAGCTGGGGTCACCCTTGTAGATTCCTAGGAGTTTCCATTATACTAGATTTCTCCCTCACCTCAAAATGCCCCCTTTTCCAGTCATCTCTTCCAGTATACTCTCCCGCATTCTCCCCACCCAATCACTCCTGTTCCCATCCTCACCCACCCCAAGTCTACCCTGGAAATCTATTTCCCCTTCCCAGAGAGATCCAAGTATCCCCCCTTGAGCCCTCCTTGTTACTTAATTTCTCTGGGTCTGTGGAGTGTAGCATAATTATCCTTTGCTTTATGGCTAATATCCACTTATGTGTGAGTACATGCCATGTTTGTCTTTCTGGGTCTGGGTTACCTCACTCAAGATGATTTTTTTCTAGTTCCATCCATTTGCCTGCAAATTTCCTGATAACATTGCTTTAACAGCCTAGTAATTCTCCATTGTGTAAATGTACCACATTTTCTTTATCCATTCTTCAGTTCAGGGACATCTAGGTTGTTTCCAGTTTCTGGCTATTACAAACAAAGCTGCTATGAACATAGTTGAGCAAGTGTCCTTCTGGTATGATGGAGTGTCCCCTGGGTCTATGCCCAAGAGTGGTATAGCTGGGTCTTGAGGTAGATTGATTCCCAACTTTCTATGGAACCACCGTATTGATTTCCATAGCAGCTGTACAAGTTTGCACTCCCACCAGTAGTGGACGAGTGTTCCCCTTGTTCCACATTCTCACCAGTGTGAGCTGTCACTTGTGTTTTTAATCTTAGGCATTCTGACAGGTGTAAGATGGAATCTCAGAGTCGTTTTAACTTGCATTTCCCTGATGGCTAAGGATGTTGAAGATTTGTTTCTCAGCCATATGAGTTTGCTCTGTTGAGAGTTCTCTGTTTAGCTCTGTACCCCATTTTTAATTAATTGGATTTTTTGGTTTTTTGTTGTCTAGTTTCTTGAGTTTTTTATATATTTTGGAAATTAGCCCTCTGTCAGATGTGGGCTTGGTGAAGATTCTTTCCCATTCTGTAAGTGGCCATTTTGTCCTATTGATAGTATCTTTTGCCTTACAGAAGCTTTTCAGTTTCATGAGGTCTCATTTATTAATTATAATGTTGATCTTAGTGTCTGCACTATTGGTGTCCTGTTCAGGAAGTTATCTCCTGTGCCGAAGTGTTTAAGGCTGTTTCCCAATTTCTCTTCTATCATGTTCAGTGTATCTGGTTTTATGTTGAGGTCTTTGATCCACTTGGGCTTGAGTTTTGTGCAGGGTGATAGATATGGATCTATTTGCATTCTTCTACATGCCAACATCCAGTTAGACCAGCACCATTTGTTGAGGATGCTGTCTTTTTTCCATTGTATACTTTTGGCTTCTTTGTCAAAAATCAGGTATCCATAGGTATGTGAATTTACGCCCAGGCCTTCGATTTGATTACATTGATCCACATGTCTGTTTTTATGCCAAGACCATGTGGTTTTTATTACTGCAGCTCTGTAGTTGAGCTTGAAATCAGGGATGGTGATACCTCCAGAAGTTCCTTTATTGTACAGGGTTGTTTTAGCTATCCTGGGGTTTTTTGTTTTTCCACATGAAGTTGAGTATTGTTCTTTCAAGGTCTGTAAAGAATTGTGTTGGGATTTTAATGGGGATTGTGTTGAATCTGTGGATTGTTTTTGGTAAGATGACCATTTTTACTATGTTAATCCTACCTATCCATGAGCATGGGAGATCTTTCCATCTTCTGAAATCTTCTACAGTTTCTTTCTTCAAAGACTTCAAGTTCTTGTCATACAGGTCTTTCACTTGCTTCGTTCGAGTTACCCCAAGATACTTTATATTATTTAGAGCTATTGTGAAGGGTGTTGTTTCCCTGATTTCTCTCTCCACCTGTTTATTGTTTGTATATATGAGGCATGCTGATTTCTTTTAAGTTAATCTTGTATCTGGCCACTTTGCTGAAGGTGTTTATCCCTGGTAGAATTTTTGGAGTTGTTTATGTATGCTCTCATATTGTCTACAATTAGTGATACTTTGCTTCCTTTAATGGCAACTTACTTTTAACCATATCTAAAATGTGGTGTGTTTCTGTTCTCTTTACTTGTACTATTATTATACAGATTACATCTGTATAGATTTTCAAGTACATTAGCAGTTTTGTAATTACTGATTTATATCAGATAGGATGAAAAATAGTTACAAAGGAAATGACACTTATATCATGTTTCATGTTTACCTATATAGTCCAATTTATGAGTGTTTTTTCTCTGTGTGTATCTGAGTTACTATGCACTATTTATTTATTTATTTTGACCTAAATGTCTTTTTTTCTTGTAGGGCAGGTCTTCTGGTAATGAATTCTGTATCTGAGACTTTCTTCTTCCATTGTTAATTATAATTTTTATAAAAACATTGTTTTAGCATGTATTAATTGTACAAAATACTGAATTTCATTGTGACATTTTCTTATATGCATATAGCATTCTTTCATCATAGTCATCTCCCAGTTACTTACTAGTTCTTCCTACCCCCTCTCTGAAGAACAGTTTTGATGGATGAAAACTTTTGCTTCACAGCATTTTCCTTTCAGCACATTGCATATGCTATCTATCTATCTATCTATCTATCTATCTATCTATCTATCTATCTATCTATCTATTTACTTCTTTTTCTGGTTCGCCATGAGAGTGCATATGCTATCTTATTGCCTCTGGCTTCTGTGGTATCTGATAAGTCAGTTGTTAATTTTACTTGGATCCCTTTCCATGATGAGTCTCTTCTCTTGAGTTGCTGTTTTAAAGATTCATTCTTGGGCTGGAAAGATAGATTAGTCAATAAAATGCTTGCCATGTAAACATGAAAGTTTTGAGTTCAAACCCCAGAACCCACAGAAAAAAGCTGAGCATAGTGACTCATGTTTGCGGTTCCAGGACTGGAGAAGCAAAGGTAGGTGGATCTCTGAGCTTTACTGCCTAGTCAGCCTAGCCTTCTAGAGAAGCTTGAGGTCAGTGAGAGATCCTGTCCCAAAAGGCAAAGTGGATGGTCCTGAGGAACAACAATGAGGTTGTCCTGTGTCCTATACATGTATGCTCACTTGCATGTATGTGCAACCCCCCCAACACATGCGTACTGCCCTACGAACATACACATATACATATGTATGTGTACAGACACAAAAAATACTTACTCTTCACATTCCCCTTTGGCAGTTTGGATGTGTATATCTAGGTGTATATCTCTTTGAGTTTATTCTACTTTGATTCTGTTGAGCTGCTTTGATGTATAGATTAATGTTTTTCATCAATTTGGTGATATTACCATTGTTGCTTTCTTGGAATGCTTTTTCTGCCGCCTTTTCAACTTCTGAGACTCCTGTGATCAGTATGTGCTGTCTGAGAGGGTTAATCATCTGCTTCGTCCTCTGAGGCTGTTAATTTTTCCTTGTCCTTATTTGGTTTTCCTTCCCAGACTGGATTGTTATCCTCTGAGTAGATAGTGGGGTTATCTTCAAGTTTGTAGAGTCTTTCTTCTGTCAGCTCAAATCTGTTAAGTTCTGTTAGTGAAGGGTTCATGTGGTTACTTTACGTGCAACTCCAGAATTCCTACTAGGGTCTTTATTTTCGTTGCCTCTGCTTACTTTTAATTGCTATTTTATCAGATGGTCTGAATTTTACCTTCAGTTATTTAAGGAACTTAGAATGACTATTTTCAAATTTTGTCTAGTTAACCCAGCAAACATGCTTCTATTTTCTATTCCTGTGTATAGGCCATGCTTTCCTCTTTCTTTATGATATGCTGTATTTTTGCTGAAAATTAGAGATTTTAAATAGTATAATGTGGTAATTCTTAAAATCAATCCACCATCACCACTACTCCATGGATTTGTTGATGTCACTGTTTAGTAATTTTCCTATGTATTTAATTCTAAAAATTGTATCTTCTCTCTACTTCCTTAACAATAAAGTCATTCCCTATGATTGAAGAGAGTTTCCTTAAATATCTTGAACCAGAATGTCTGTCATCCTTTGCTTAAGGGTCCATGTGTATGTAGTTCAGAACAGCCTTTCAGTACTCAAACACTTGACAACTCTTCCTTAGACTTAACCTTCTACTCACGCAAAGCCTTCCTGTCAGCCCAAAGTGAGATATTAGGGTCAGCTCAGATCCCAGCTGTCCTGTGCATACACAAAGCTTTGTATCTGTTCATTACCTTCCAGATTCTTGGGAACATATCTGAATTTTTCAAAGCCTGTTTTTCCTTTTAAGTGTCTAAATTTTTATGTATTCTTTGAGAAATTCATCCATGTATGCAGTATATTTTATCATACCTTCCCCTCACTCCCTCCCCTCTATCCTTCCTGTACTCTTTCCCCACCTCTTACTCTCCCTGTCTCTGTGCCCTCTTATTTTTTAATGACCCATTGAGTCTACTGGCTGCTGCTCATATGAACATGGGTAGAGAACTGTCCACTGGAGCATAGGAAACCCACCAGGGACCACACCCTTTAAGAAAAGTGGCTCTCCCTCCCCTAACAGCCCTTAACTGCCAATAGCTCCTCAGCTAAGGGTGGGGCTCATGTTCCCTGTCCCCTCTATACTGGAATGTTCACTATCTTGATCTTCTGCAGGATCTTTTTGTTGGCTCCTTGTTAGTCTCAACTGTTAATTTCATCCCAGACAGATGTACTGTTATACACTCCCCACCAATTAATTTTGACAAATTAATTCCTAGGGCTAGGAATGGACTATTCTTACAGTGTCGGATGTCAGTCCTCTCAAAGACAGGCAAGTCCTCAGAATGTAGCTCTCCCTCCAGGTACCAAGCACATGAACTAGTACAGATTCTCTGAAGATGGAGTTGTTTGTAATGCTCTAGAACTGGTCTGCTCTCTGGGTTCAGCTACACTGCTGGTTTACAGCTCCTATAATGTTGATTTTTTTTTCCCCCTTAGGACTGTGAAGCTGGAGAGAAAGAGATGGGATTATGGAAACTTGAAATGCTACAAACCTTACTAATTTTACCTATTTCTTGAAACACTGCTGCATGTTTTATTGCAAGCATTTAATTTACTTCCAAAATTGATTTTGACATTTTTTCCCCAATGTTCTTTTTGCTTTTAGGACACAGATTTTTAGAGGTTTTCACTCTAGCATTCCAGAATTGCTTTCTTGCCATCATTTTACCTCAATCCTATTTATATTATTACATTTGGGAAAGAGTAAGGTTTTATAGCATAGAGTTGGGTCATTTTTTTCTACTTTATTGAGTTAGCATTTACTGCATACCATAAAACTCATTCCTTAAGTGCACAATTCAGTGATTTGTAGTAAATTTACAGAATTCATCAACCATAACAACAATCTAGTTTTAGGACATTTCTATCACCTCAAAGAGTGCTTGCTATTAGTCCTTGTTTATACTCCCGCCCTGGGTAGCCACCAAGGAAATAGCCATCACTATGGATTTACCTATTTGGGGCATTTTATATAAATGATTCATATAATATACAGTGCTTTCTCCCTTAGTATAATATATTTATTGTGTCTAGAACATTGTGTCTAGAACTAGTACTTTTCCAGTGTTTCCTGAGGGATTCTGTGTGCATGCCGAGAACATCTTCAACCCTTAGCCATGTACTTTGCAATCTCAAATGGAAATGCTTCCATTTCTTGCTTGCACAAAGCCTCATGATTAATCAAAAGTGACACCATATGGCTTTTTCAGATCTTTTCCTGAGCATGCACAAACCTAAGTTTGCGGATAGTCTGTACATGTCTATGGAAATATGTTAGACTTTTTTTTTAGAGCCTTATATGGACATCTCATTCCCTAGTTTTGCCTTCTTAAGCTTTTTATTAACTGGTGTTTTCTCCAACTGTTATCTCCCTCCTCAGGTGTCTGTGAAATTCAACAATTGCCTATGAACATTTTCATCATAAGTTCTTAGAAAAAGAGTCTATTACCACTTGCTTTGAGTTTGCTCAAATAAAGAGTGTCCCTTGAATTTCCTGAAGGCCACCAGATGGGTCAAGTGATGGCAGTTCTCTGGGAATAGTACTTCCAAGGGGCTGCTGTCTCTTTTTTTTTCTGCCCTCTACTGGTAGCCCTGTTGCTGTTTTTTTTTTTTTTTCCTTTGATTTCAAATCACAGGCTTTCAAGGTTAACCACCGAAATAGGAGTTGGGATAGAAGTAGGGCAGATTAAAGCACTGCCAGACTCATTATTCTTGCAGAGATCCAGCTATTCTTCCTAAGAACTCTTCCCCAGTTGTTGCAAGCTTTTGACTATTTTCTACAATTGTAAGAGTTGATTCTGACAATTTCCTTGATGCTTTTGTGGAAGAGGTGTTTCAAAGGTTCCTACTCTGCTGTTTTTCCTGACATTGCCTTAATGGCATAGTTCAAAGCTCTGATGTTTGTGATTTTGATGACATGTAAGCTACTGCTTTTTAGGACTTCTGGTTTTGATCCTATGGTGAAGATTTCTTTCTAACTCAAGGTCATATCAATTTTCTCCTGTGTTCTAAAAGACTATAGTTTCAGCTCACATTTAAGTCTGTGAACCATTTTGAATTACTTTTGGCATATGATAGAGATTTATGTTCATCTGGTTGTATATATATATGTATGTATATGCACACATAGATTATATGTACAATTGGCATTACATATGAAAACACTGCTATTGCACATTAAATTGTTTTGACGTCATTGTAGAAAATCACTTTACCACAAATATAATAATAGAACCTTTTTCTTTCTGGTTATTTCCTTCTTGTTGTATTTGATAAGGGTCTCATGCAGTCCAGGCTGGCCCTGAACTTACTGTGTAGCCAAGGATGGTCTTGAACTTGTGATCTTCTTATCTCCACTTTCCAGGTATGTAAGCTGCTAAGCTGCTAAGTCTGGATTTCTTTCTACTTTCAGCATTTTAATGAGTTCTTTATTTAGATTCTAGGCCTTTAACCAATTAACTATCTGTTATTGTTTGTTATTCACAGTCTTCAAATGGACCATTACATTCTCAACAGGTTTTGTAACTCTGCTTTGTGGGTTAGATCAGGTAGGCTTTATAACTGTACTTCATGGGATAGACAGAGTGAGGGATGTTTATTTCATCTTACCTAGAAACAAAAGTCCTAATAGCTGATACTTTTTGAAGGCTTTTTGGGCCAGTCATGATGCATTTAGTTCTGGTAACAGCTGTATAAGATGTGATACTGTTACACCTATTATACCGATAACAAAATTGAGCTTCCAGAGAAAATAAGTGACTTTCCCTAAATCCTAGTTATTAATTAACCATGCTGCCCCCTAAGTATACCATCTTCAGAAAAATCAATGATGCTTTGGTCATGGCATTTGTGTATATTTCAAAAGACCATATCTTGAACTTTTTTTTTTCCTTTGCAGTATGGGAGATTGAACTTCCGCTTCTTGTATACCAGGCAAGTGCTCTGCCACTGAACTGTATCTCCAACTCTTGAGAAAAATTCTCTTTTGAGTTATGCAATATCATTTTAAAATGAAATTCATAGAAAACCAAGATGTATTGTTTCTAGAAATATACTTCTGAAATTAACTGTAGCATATACTCTTTGACCATGATATTTTCTCTCTTTTGTTAATTTTTTTTCTTTTTTGAGATGGTCTTGCCATGTAATTCTGAAAGGCCTAGTACTTGCTCTGTAGCCCAGGCTGGCCTTGAACTTTTGGCAATCAACTGATCTCAGCCTCTCAAGTGCTAAGATTATGAGCTTGCACCATCATGCCCAGCTGCAATCTTTTTCTTACCTTACCAGCTCTCAGAACTTTCTTAGACCTGTTATACCATGTCTTTAATATGTTGATATCTCTAGTTCTTTTCCCTTTTTATTTTGTAATTTCTTATCTCCTGTCTGCTTCCTTTTCCTTCCTAGTCTCTTAGATTCAACCTCAGAGAACCACTCTCTTTGCTTTCTTGTCTGTGTATCATGCCTCCTCAGAAAGTCTCAGCTAATTCTCTTCCTTTAGCATGCCTTGCAAGCACTACTAGAGAAAACTCACGTAACTTTTTGTTCATTAGTACTTCAATAAGTTCCTCATCTCTGATACCATCTTAAGCACTCTCTCTCTCTCCGTATATCTCCTAGTCCCTGGCCAGTTCTCTAGTTCATTCCTTATCAGGACTATTGTAGATATTCATTCCTTTTTTCTATTCTCTTTTATTGTTTTGAAAAGATATCTTTTGGGTCCAACTTCAAAGAAGAAAGAACTTTCATCTGGTTCCTCCTCCTGTACTCTGCTAATTTTTGCCTTCTCCCTTTCTTCCTACTTCACTCAGAGATAGAGGAGTCTTTAGTGCTTAATGCTAATCTTTATACTCCAGAGCTGGAGCCTATCCTTATCTCCCAAGGGACTTCAGTCAGTCCTCCTTTCCTTTGAGGACTTTAACATAGTAATCATTGCGTCATTTGCCAGTTTCCCCTGAGTACATACTCCTGCTATCTGAGGAACATGAAAAATGAGGAAAATATCCTTAAGCATTTTAGTTGCTTAAACAAACAAAACACTTAGATTTTTTTCTCTTACTGTATACTATAAGTAGCAGTTAAAAGATGAAATATCAAAATCAAAGTCCAAAGAGAGCCAGGATTATATGCATCTGTTAATATTTTTGATATCTAAGTAGGAAATGATTTCTGATCTTTGTTTTCAATGAACAATTTCAAACATGCAGAGAAGTTAAAAAAGACTTCTCACAAATACCCATTATATCATAATCTATATTGTACCATTGATATACCTTCTCATCACATATCTAATGGGTACTTCTGTACACATGTCAATCCATTTTATTTATAAATGCATTTTTAAAAAATTGTTGGCCAGGCGTTGGTGGCGCACGCCTTTAATCCCAGCACTCGGGAGGCAGAGGCAGGCGGATCTCTGTGAGTTCGAGGCCAGCCTGGGCTACCAAGTGAGCTCCAGGAAAGGTGCAAAGCTACACAGAAAAACCCTGTCTCGAAAAACCAAAAAAAAAAAAAATTGTTGATATTAGATGTATGCTCCCCAGTACATCAACATGCATATTGTTAGCTATAGTTAAATATTTATTTTGAGTCTACCTTCATAAAATTTGCATGTTATTAAATACACAAACCTTAAGTGTTCATCTGCCCATTTCTAGAAAGTGTCTGCTTCTGAATGATGATATACTAGTAAGAACATGCATCATTTCTTTAGGCAATGGTTTGTATCATTTGCTAGTTTTCATGATCCACATATTCCCACTGTGGACAGTTGCAGGCTACCAATCTGTCATCACTCAACATTGAGTTGAAAATGGGTACACACAATCATTAGAGCATCTCTAGCACATCAGTACATGTGCATAACCTAAAACCTATCAAATCTTATAGATTATCACCATGCCAGAACGTTGCATCATACTTCTTTCCAGTAACTCCCATGCTATTCTCCCACAGGCAAATTACACTTTGATTTTTTTCCCAGTATAGATTGGTTTTGCTTATTCTAGAACTTTTTATAACTAAAACAATACAATAACTATTCTTTGTATAAGACTTAATTCAACATAAAGTTTTTGAGGTGCATTCATTTTGTTGTGTATACCAATCCGTTTGTCTTTCTCCAACATAATTTGTAGAAGAATTTTCTATACTCATATTAGATTTCTTTTTTTATTAATTTATTTTATTTTATTTTACAATATAATTCAACTTTACATATCAGCCATAGATTCCCCCGTTCTCCCTCCTCCCGTCCCGCCCCCCTCCCCCCGGCCCACCCCCCATTTCCATCTCCTCCAGGGCAAAGACTCCCCCGAGGGTTGAGATCAACCTGGTGGACTCAGCCCAGGCAGGTCTAGTCCCCTCCTCCCCGGCTGAGCCAAGGGTCTCTACTAAGCCCCAGGTTTCAAACAGCCAATTCATGCACTGAGCACAGGACCCGGTCCAACTGCCTGGATGCCTCCTAAACAGATCAAGCCAATCAACTGTCTCACCCACTCAGAGGGCCTGATTCAGTTGGGGGCCCCTCAGCCATTGGTTCACAGTTCATGTGTTTCCATTCGTTTGGCCACTTGTCCCTGTATTCCATCTATCCCTGGTCCCAACAACTCTAGCTCACATAAACCCTCCTCCTTCTCGCCAATTGGACTCCCTGAGCTCCACCCGGGGCCTGTCCGTGGATATCTGCATCTAGTTCCCTCAGTCACTGGATGGGGTTTCTAGCACGACAATTAGGGTGTTTGGTCATCCTATCACCAGGGTAGGTCAGATCGGGCTGTTTCTCGACTATTGACAGCAGTCTATTGTGGGGGCATCTTTGTGGGTTTCTGTGGGCCTCTCCAGCACTTTGCTTCTTCCTATTCTCATGTGGTCTTCATTTACCATGAACATTCCTTGTGTTTCCTCTCTGTTCTTGATCCAGTTGGGATCTCCCGCTCCCCCAAGTTCTCTTTCCCTCGCCCCTCGCCCCTCATTACCCCCACTCACGTCCAGACTGTTCATGTAGATCTCATCCATTTCTCTGTCATTGGGCGATCCCCATGTCTTTCTTGGGGTCCTGTTTTCCAGGTAGCCTCCCTGGTGTTGTGAGTGGCCGTCCAGTCATCCTTGTTCCACAACTAGTATTCTCCTATGAGTGGGTACATACCATGTTTGTCTTTCTGAGTCTG
>CABHPH010100909.1:7278-34906 GCA_902168325.1 Peromyscus nudipes
TCCTTCCTTTCTTTTCTCCTTTTCTCTCTTTTCTTCTTTCTTTCTTTCTTTCTTTCTTTCTTTCTTCCTTCCTTCCTTCCTTCCTTCCTTCCTTCCTTCCTTCCTTCCTTTCTTTGATGCAGTCTCTCTCTGCAGCTCAGGCTGGCTTTGAACTCATGACAATGCTCTTGTCTCAGTCCCCTAGTGCTGGGATTATAGGCATAGTATTGAGTCACCAAGCCCAGCAGGAATTTTTATTTTATTTATTTTTTTAAGCTGTTTATTTTATGTGTATTTTTTCTTCATGCATGTACATCTGTGCACTATGCACATGCCTGGTGCCTGAGGGAGTCAGAACACAGTGTCAGATACCCAGGAACTAAAGTTACGGATGGTTGTGAGACATTGTGTGGGTGCTGGGAATTGAACCCCGGACCTCTAGAAAAGCAGACAGTGCTCTTAATCACTGAGCCATCTCCCCAGCCCCGAATCTTTATTTTATGTGTCCCTTAATCTCCTCTACTTCCCCCTCCCCCTCCTTGACCTGCCCCCCCCCTACTTCCAGGAGAGCTGCTGATCTTTAATTTATATTGAAATCCTGAAGAAGTAGGTGCTAATGCTGGGGAAGGAATGCCGCAGCAACAGAACAGATGGCCTTGCCATCAAGAGTGAGGGCAAGCAGGCAAAATTGCAAAGTTTCCTTCTGCCATGTTCTGTCTGGGCTGCCACCAGAAGGTGCTGTGTAGACCTGGGGTGGGTCTTCCTGCTTCAAATAATCTGATCAAGAAAGTCCTTCACACAAGTGCCCAGAAGCTTGGATTTTTGTTGATTGTAGATGTAGTCAAGTCGACAAGAAGATTAACCATCAAAAGAATCACTCATGAATGTGAGGCCAGCCTGGACTACATAGTGAATTCTAGACCAGCCAGGCTGCAGAATGAGACTCTTCTCAAAAGCACCCAGAAACTGGGGCTGGTGGGATGGCTCATTGGCTAAGAGTGCTTGCTGCTGTCGCAGAGGACCTGCGTTTGGTTCCCTGTACCCATAATGGGAGGCTCACAACCACCTGTAACCTAAGCTGCAGGGGAACTGATGCCCTCTTGTGGCCTCTGAAGGCACCTGCATACAACACACAACACACACACACACACACACACACACACACACACTTACTTAACAAAACCCAAAAACCAATCAAACCAATAAAATCAAGCTGAACAGAAAAGTTCTTTGCCCCAGGGCCCTGGCATGGAACTCAGACTGTAGTTTCCCAGTGACAATGTGGCTCAAGGGTGTTGTCTATACTACAGCACAGCACCTAGCTGGATGTGCACCCCATGTGCACTATTGAATGGGCACTGCATGTAAGAGAACAGACCTTAGATGTTTCAGAAGTCAAGGGAAAGCATGGGAAGGGGGCTGAGCTTGGTAGTTTTTGCTTCTTTCTCTGATTACACAGCTTCATGGAGATATTCTCTAGAGTTGATGCATGGAGAGAAATGAATGCTCTTGATTTTCAGATGGATCTCTAAGATTTACTGGCATGAGGCAAATAGCTGCTCACAGCTCTAGGGGTGGCCTGCAAGATGACGAAGAAGTGAAACCCTTTCCATGGGCAGAATTTCAGGCAGTACATCTAGTGTTCACTTTGTCCAGCAGAGAAGGCCCAAAGTTTGAAGCTATGCAGTGGCTGCCTGCCCTCACCCCTGTAAATGGTCCAATCATAAATCCCTTCTTACCAAGCCTTTTTGAGGATGCATTTGTCTTCTGCTAAGGTCCTAAGTCACACAACAGTATGGTGCAAAGCTGGTGTGGAGTTTCAGTTGTTTTATTACCATTTGCCTTGAGTGCCTGTCAGGAATGGTCCCAAGAGTCAACAGGAATAACAGTCTACAGAGCATCTGTACCACATTCACTCAGTGGGTCTATGTTGAGTCCTCACTGTGCCAGGCTGTCCCCAGCACTAGGAAACAGCTCCAAACAGCAGAAATGTTCCTCCTGTCGCAGAGTTTTTATTCCAACGAAGGAGATAGACAACACGGAAACAACAAAAATCTGTAGTCAGGTGACAACCACAGCCGAGAGGAAAAGCAGAGAAGGCAAGAGTGGGGCTGGAGAGACGGCTCAGCGTAAGAGCACTTGATGCTCTTCCAGAGGACCAGAGTTCAGGCTCCAACACCCACACCAGGTGGTTCACAACTGCCTATAACTCCAGCTCCAGGGGATCTGACACCCTCTTCTGGCTTCCCTAGGCAGCTTCGCATGTGTGCACATACACATATGCAGACATGACTAGGCATGGTGGTGCATGCCTTTAATCCCGGTATTTTAATCCCGGTGAGAGGCGGGTGGGTCTAGTTCCAGGGCAGCCAGGGCTACATGATGAGACCCTGTGTAAAAAAAAAAAAAAAAAAAAAAAAAAAAAAAAAAAAAAAAAAAAAAAGAAAGAAAAAAAGAAAGAAGAAAGGCAGAAGTTGTAAGGAATACACAGGCACGCGTTATTTTAAATCAGACAATCAGAGGAACCTTTAATGATATAAAAGCAGAGAGCTGACATGAAGAGAGGAAGAAAGAGCCACACAGAGATCTGGGGAAAACATTCTTGGTAGAGAAGACAACAGATTCAACAGCCATGAAGCAAGAGTGTGAGGAACAGCCTAGAGGCCCAAAGTGCGGTGCAGTAGGAGGCAGGCAATAAGGGACGCCAGTGCACGCCTGTCAGCATGCTAGGTTTCTGCTTCACTGGGTGACTCAAGGGGACATCAGAGGGGTGAGCAGAGCCTGACATGACCTGGCTTATTGCTTCAAAGATTCCCTATAGCTGTTAAATGCAGACTAGACCACAGTAGTGGAGACGAAAGCAGGGACTTGGGGCCGGAGGCTATTGCAATAATCCAAGGGACAGAAGATGGTGTTTGGAGTCGGTGCGAAGTGCTCAGATTTTGGAAGGAATGTAGAACCAGTGGGCTGGCGTTCAGCAGAGGATATGGGAGAAAGCGGAGGCAAGAATACCACAAGCTTGGAGAAGATGGATGGCATAGTTATCAAGCTGCGGATGACTGCAGAGAAGAGGGTTCGTGGGAGACCAGGAGCTTGATTCTGACTTGTTAAGTTGAAGATGCACATTGGATACATAAATGGAAATGTAAGTAGGTAGTTGGCATGAGCCTGGAGTTCAGGGGGAAGATGCTAGCTGAAGACACGCATTTGGAAGCATATGGGTGGTATTTAAGGCCTTAAGACAATGTGATCACCAAGAGAGGGGGTGTAGGTAGAAGAGGTCCCAAGTTCCAAGTCCTGAGGCTTGCCAACATTAAAAAACGGGTGGGAAAAGCTGAGAGATGGTTCAGTTGGTAAAGCACTTGCTTTGTGAGCCTGAAGACCTGTGTTTGGATCCCAGCACCCACACGAAAGCCAGGTACAGTGGTGCATGTCTGTAGTCCCGCATTGGAAAGGCAAAGTCAGGTCTGCCTTTGAACTTTCTGGCCAGCCAGTCTAACCCAGTCAGTGAATTTCAGGGTTAGTGGGAGACCATGTTTCAAAAAATAAGGTGGAGGGCTGGAGAGGCGGCTTAGTGGGTATGAACGTTTGCTGCTGTTTTAGAGAACCAGGATTCAGTTCCCTGCACTCATTGGGTGGCTCACAGCCGCCTGCAACTCCAGATCTTGGGTAGCTGACATGTTCTAGCTTCCTTGGGTACTTACATTCATGCATACGTGCATGCACACAGTTATAAAATAATATATGGTAGAGAGTGACTGAAGAAAATAGTCAATATTGGCTTCTGGCTTCCATGCACACATGTACAAGTGCACACACACTCAAATGACATGTGCAAATGCATGCACACCATTGGAGCGGTGAAGAGAAATCAGGGAAGGAGGGGGAATGGGGGTGTTAGGAAAGTGCCTACTATTACGGCAGAGAGGGAAAGGACATGGGCATTGTGATGGTTAATCTTGACTCGATGTGCAATCAACTTTGAGACAAGCCTCTCTGCATACCCGTGAGGGATTGTCTTGGTTAGATTTCTTGAACTGAGAAGGCCAAATGTCTGCAGGGCAGCTGCTTCTGTTGGCGGGCTGATCAGAGGAAGTCCCTGGAAAAAGCTTTGCTGTTTTCGCCTTGCCTAAGCATGCGTTTTGCTGCTAAGTTCATCCATCTCCTCGCTGCTCCTGCCGTATTTCGTTGCCCACAGAGAACTCAGCTTCTTCAGTCCTGGATGGCCCGAAGACCAGCAGCTCTCTAGGAATCCTTCAGGCCAGACTGGGACTGCAGATGCATCCGACCTCGTCGACTGAGCAGTTGCCTGGTTCTCAGTCTTTCCCATGTGAAGACATCATCGTTGAACTACCCAGACGATCCTACGCAAGCTGGTCTACTGATCCCCTTCGAATAAATATTAGCGGCGTTCAGTCATCCACACCCAGCCATTGGTTTAGATTTCGTTGAGAGTGGGGGTGGGGGTGGGTATGGATCCTGCAGATCACGGAGGAAGGTGTGAAATTGTTTCTGACTATCTGCACGGAGCCTGCACTGCTTCTGCCTCGCTCAGTTCAGTCTCTACTAAGCCAAGTTGCCTTTGTGAGGCTCCTAGTTCAGCGTGAGGCCTGGGAAAGTTGTCCCAGATTAGGACACCTCAGGTGGGCTTAGCTCAGCTGGGCTTCATACTCCACCAAGGAACCCGCGTCGTCTCCATGCACCTTGTTCTGACCAAATCCGTGTACCAGAGCGAGGAGGACTGGATATGGGGACCTTTGCCATTGGGATAAGGGACTCTCCACCTCAACCTCGAGCCTGGGAAGTCAACCAAGTTTGTTGTGGAAGTAGCAAGGGGGTGAATGGGAGAGGACCCAGGCTGGATGCTGGAATGAGTGTGTGTCCTGGAGTTGTGTCCCTGTCCGTGTACAATTGGCGTGAACCTGTGGTGCAGGCCAGATGTGTCTGCTGATGTGCCCGGAGTGTCTCTACTTCCAGACCTGCAGGGGGCGCCCCGAGCCTGGAAAGCAAGACTCGGTCCCGACGTTTAGCTCTGAGGATGCGCAGGCGTTAGCAGAATATCTTTCGTCCTCTCCCAGCTCCTCGCCAGGGGGCACTGAACTCCGGGGACAGGGTGAGGGTGGGACAGGGGATGGGAACCGCATTCCTGCGATCCAGGGCAGCGTGGACTCCTGTCCCCCAAGTTCTGAATAGAAGGCGTTCACCTCCAGGATCCCCACCCAGACACCCCAATGTACCCGAATCTGTGGCACCAAATGTTGAAGACACGAAATAACTGACGTTTGACTTAAAGGCTGAAGGAAGTCCACATCACCCCCAGATCTTTCCTTCCCACCTTAAGATCCTAAATTACTTAGCAGCAGAGCAAAAGGTTTCTTTATTCCCTAGAGGTTTCTTGAGCGACCAAATGTCGCTTCTCTGCCTAATGAAAGGCTTGAACTCGACGAACAGGAAAGAAATTTGTCCTATTCTTAAATGAATATAGATAAATGATAAACCTCTGGTTTAACACGATAACCATCAAATAATAAAAACGAATTTAAAAAATAGTTTCAAATTTGGATGAAGCAGGGGTGAAGCGTGCAATCCAGGGCTGTTTTGACGTTAGCAGACCGCGGCGATGCTGCTGCCCCCTGGTGGCTGAGCCAGCGATGTGTCCCTCCCCAGCCCGAGACAGGCAATGTCCAGAACAGAAACAGACCGCCGAACACAGAGATGTGTCCACTTAGTCTCTTAATACTGGGTCGAATTCTGTTATTACGCTATTATCACAATCAATGTATCTAAAGCAAAAATTGGCAGTATCAACAGAGTTGTTCTGGGGTGTTCTAGTTTGCCACCAAGGGAGAAACAATAATCTTGACGACAGTGAAATGTTTAACGAACAATCTCTGTACCCTGGAGGGACGGCTTAGCGATCAAAAGCTCTTGCTGCTCCAGCAAAAGACCAGAGCTGAGTTTCCCGAATCCCCATGATGGTGAAGGGCGGGATCACAACCACCTGTAACTCCAGCTTCATGAGATCCTGCCCCTTCTTCTGGCTTCTGAAGGCACATGCCACACGCACAAAATAAACAAATAAAACATATATACTATAGAAGTATGGAATTGTGGCTAGCTAGGTATCACGACTGAGGGTGGTTAAGAAACATGGCTTCTGGGGCTGGAGAGATGGCTCAGCAGTTAAGGGCACTGGCTGCTCTACCAGAGGACCTGGGTTCAATTCCCAGAACCCATGTGGCAGTTCACAACTGTCTGTAACTCCAGTTCCAGGGGATCTGACACCCTCACACAGATATATAGACAAGAAACCCAGCCTTTCACCTTGGATTTTGCTTTCAGGTATATAATCGACCTTGTGAAGACCTCAGGACTCAGAGCTCGCTCTAAAGAGGTTAAAGGGCTCACAAGGAAGGAGTGGACCAAGGAACGCAAGAAGCGTCGGATTCTGTAGCAACTCCATAAGTGTGTGTGTGTGTGTGTGTGCGCGCACGCACACGTGTTCCTTTCATGGAAGAGAGAGTGATGAAATTATTTAAATATCTGATATTAGTAACTTCCTGAATGGCTCTGAGCATAATTTATTGTTAGAAGGTAGTGATGACTCAGCTAAAAAAGCAATGACTCAGCAGTTGAGTGTGCTTTCTACTCAACCTTGAGGACTGGAGTTCAGATCTTAGTGCCCATGTGATAAGCTGGGTAGCTCATGCATGTCTGTAACCCCAGCTCTAATAGAGAGGGAGACAGGAAATTGCTGGGGCTGGCTTCTAGCCTGGTCAAGAAAACAGGAGCCCCAGGTTCAGGGGAAACCTTACCTCAAAGGAATAGGTGGAGACTGATTAAAACAAAACAAAACAAAACAAAACAAAAAGACACTTGACGTCCTGTTCTGGTCTCAGTGTGTGTGCCAAGGCTTATGCACCTGCACACACACACACACACACACACACACACACACACACACACACACCAAATAAACAAGCCATCAAATAAGGTACTTTAGTACTTTAGAGCTAAAAGAAAGCACAAGATCCCAGAGATTACAGTGTTCTCATGTTTAGAGCACAATTCTGTAAATTTTAGAGAAAATTTAATGGTTGTTTTTCCTTTTATGTTTACTGTAGAATCTATGAATTGTTTTCTGTTGCCCATTAGCACCATATTCAGTGAAATAAATACTGTTGGTGTGTGCAGGAAGACGACGTGAGAAACCTTCAGATTTATAGTTTCCTTTTATGGTTTGTGCTTGTCTTTGCTGAAGTGTTTACTTTTCCAACCAGGAGGTTGTTTTGTTTTGTTTTTTTAAATGATGCTTTTAAAAGAAGATTTACTTTTTAATGTATGCATCTGTGTCTGTGTGTTTCTGTGTGCATCTGTGTGAGTTATGCCCTGCATGTATATGTGGCCCATAGAGGCCAAAGAGGGCTAGGAGAAGCTTACAATGGCCTGTAACTTCAGGGGATCAGATGCCCTCTTTTGGACTTCTTGGGTGCTGTATACATGTGCACAAACGCATATACATAATTGAAAAAATAAATTTAAATAAAGGAAAAACAAAAGGCTAGAGCTGGGGTTGGTATAGGATTGCAATTGAGCACTTACATAGCATGTACAAGGTCCTGGGTTTAATCTCCAATATAGCTTAAAAAGAAATAAAAACAAAGGGAAAATTGAGCAATAAAGGAAAAGTAAGAAGTGTGTACATGTCACTCCTTGTTCTTCAGTGGATGAATATTTGCATAATCATAATACTATAAATAGATCATGATGTAAATACAGGGATCATTGTAATTACATGCAGGAGGTGGAGGGGTAGGAGGATTGGTAAGAGAGCTAAATCTCCACTTTTTATAGTAAGAAGTCGATTGACAACACTCAGCGTGAATCAAGAAATAGTTTCAAGGATTTGGACATGTGGAGCAGACTCCCAGAAGAAATATCTTAAGAGTTAAAAGTTGTGGGGAATGGTATTGTTCAGAGCAAGATTCTGGTACTTTCTTGTTAGGAAAAAAATGTTTACATGATTTAAAAAATATTATATGGGAATAAGGAAGAACAGGACAACACTTTAAAGAATAGATAGACAAGGAAAGTGGCCCCTCATTCTCTGATGAAAAAACAATTGATTGCATATTTATTGAGAGCAGGGCTCGAGGCAAACACCTCTCACATAGGTATGGCAAATTATTTAGTGAACTGTGAAATCTTATCTTTGCATTTCCCTTCTCTTTCCTTCTTTCTTTGGTACTGGATATTGAAGACAGGGTATCTCACTTTCTAAACAAGCATCCTACCATTCAGCTATATCCCCAGCCACAGTTTTTACTTAAAAGAATTTCTTTAAAAAAAAAGTTGAGACAGTATTTCCTAGGCTAACCTTAAAATTGTTTTGTAGTCAGGTAGGCTGTTAGTGTGTGATGCCCCTGTCTCAGCCTCTCAAGTAGCTGGGATTACAGTCCTGTACCAACAGGCCTGCCTAGGTTTTGTTCTGCCTGATTTTCCTCTCATTTTATAGCAGATGTGAGTTTGGGCAGCCTGAGAATAGAAGCTTCTAGATGTTAAAGTCCCTTTTGCCTTTTGTAAAATCTGACTCTAAAGTAAACCTGAGAGGTTAAACTCTGGAGAGCTTGGGAGGGCTTGGACAGGCTTCTTTAGATAGTGGAGGACACTGTGCTGTAGGTCCAGCCACTATGGACACTGGGCTTCAATTCTTGGAAGCTAGGGAAGTGACAGGCAGATGGCTTCAGGGGTGTGGTGAGGCATTCAGGTCAAAGTTCAGAGGCTCCAGTGTCAGAATTTCCATGTCTCAAATTTGGCATAGATCTGAAGAGGTACAACCTGCGGGGACCACAAGAGTCAGTTTTCCTTGGCAGTGTCCCAAGATGGCAATGGTTGTGGGGGTTGGTGGGTGCAGGCAAGAGGCCTCACTGGGGCTCAGTGTTCTAGGAACTCTACACAAGCCTTTGAGAGATGGGATTCCCTGTGAGCGAGAATCCCATGTCAAGTTCTTAGTTAGCATTTTGGTGTAGGGGCTTGGAGTAGGAATGACATTAATTAAATAGACATTCTCCAATGAGATGCCCATGCTGTGCACATCTGAGTTTGTAGGCTAAGATCACCCCTGATTACACAAAGATTAGTAGAACGCCTTGTCTTCACCAACCCCAAGAGGAGCGAGGGGCAGATGCAGACACTTTGATGATTTTGTAAGTGTTGTGGCCAACTCAGGCTCCATGGAAAGGGTGTTGCTGTAGCAACACTCGCTGCCTAGGTCTCTGCCTTTCTCCTCCTTCCTCCAGGAGCTGTCCCCTGCTTTCTCACATCTCATCAGTGGTTTTCTTTGCCCTTGCCTGGGGATTGGAGGGTCTGTGCTCTGAGGTAGAGGGAAACCTAGCTGTGGTCTTCTTGAAGGGAAGATGGATTTATGTTTGAATCCTGGGCTTCCCCAGACCTGTCCCAGGAGGCTTGTTCCTTGGCTTCAAGAAACCAGAGGAGACAGTTGAGGAAATGACTCACCGGGTAAGAGCGCTTGCTGTGAAATCTAAAGGACCTGAGTTCAAAACTCCAAGCACCCACTTAAAAGCCTGGGATTACAAGGTGAAGACAGGTGGGTCCTAGCAGCTTGTCAAAATGTGAACTCCAGGTTCAAATGAGAGAATGTCTTTAAAAAATTAGATTGAGCACTGGAAAGGAAGAGATGTTCTCCTCTGGCTTCTTCATGTTCCCTCGAAAAATGCATAACACACACACACACACACACACACACACACACACACAAAGAACAACAGTAAAAGAGATTAGAGGAGCCTGAGAACTCTAGGTCCTAGCCACAGGAGAGAGAGGAAAAGAAGGGAGGAGGCTTTCCTGGTTGGAAGCAAGCTAAGGGATGCAAGGGACCCAGGTTGGGATGGGAAGAAATCTCATCAGCTCCATGAAACAAAAGAAGAGGCTGAAATGGGAGCTGCCTTAAGCAGTCAAAAGGGAGCCCTCTGGGTCTTTGAAGGGGATCAGGGTTGTGGGATTCCAAGAAACAGGTTTTTCACTCCTGGAGTAAGTGTGCTGAACAGAATCAGGGGAGGGAGGCTTCAAAGGCCTGCAGAGCCATGGAATGTGTGAGTGTGAGTGTGAGTGTGAGTGTGTGTGTGAGTGTGTGAGTGTGTGTGTGTGTGTGTGTGTGTGAGTGTGTGTCCCCACTCATGCTCTGGATCTTTCCACTGAAAGTTTCCTCAGAGACCTTGGCCCACTCTGGCTATTAGCCTCCCTTTACCTATCAAGGGTCTGGGCACCTTGGAGACAAAGAAACTATTGAGGTGGTAGGAATCTAGGGTTCACGGTTCCGAGCTCTCTGCTGGGACCCAGAACATAGGGCTTCACTGACTCCCTGTGAACACAAGCACCCAGGAACAGGTATTCGGGTTGAGGCTGGAACAGCTTTTTATTCAGTTATGCATAAATCATATTTGCCAGGAAAAGGGTAGGGTGCCGGGGAGAGCAAGGTCAAGTCTTGGGACCCAAGTGACCTCCTTGAGGGGACAGGCCGGCTGTCTCCTTCCTCATTCCCTGGGAGACTCTCTTTCTTCTGACTCTCCGTGTCTGGCCCAGGGAAGGCAGCTCAGCCATAAAAGAGAGGGATGGCCATGCAGATGGGATGGTTGAAGCAGGATGGGGGTGTGACAAGGTCAGCATGAGGTGGCTGCTCCAGGGCTCCTGAGTCCTTTCTGTTTTCTAGCCCCCTCTCTGCCCATTGGTTGGGGGCATGAAGCCATGATGAAGTCCATGGGGAATCTCCTGGAGTTCAGAATGGTCACCCGGCTATGGCCCTCTCGGGGTCTGTGTCGGTTCAGTCCTGGGAGGGCAGAAGAGGGGTATGAGAGACAGGTGGGGAGGCTTCTCTTTGCTCCCCTTCCCATCCATTCAACATCCTCACCCCTTGCAGCCTTTGGAGCCCTTCCCTTTCTTTCCAGACTTATGGGTTCCTCTGTTCTTCCTGCAGCCCGATCTTTGTTGCCCTGGGGCCGGAGGCTGGTCCAGACGTCGCATCAGCTTCTGCACCCAGCTTTGTTCAGGGTTTGCACATAGCTCAGGCTGATGGCGCTTCCGAGGTGAGAACCTGAGAGTTGGAGGGTCGTAAGCTTTCTTAGTCTGGCCCACCATACCTCCCTTACTCAACCACCAGCCTGTGCCCAGCCCTTTGGTGCACTCACAGGATTGCTGGGATGGGGCAGCCTAAGCTTGGTTCTTGCTTTCTGTAGCCTCGGACAATACTGTAGGGAATCTTCCTCTGGCTGTACTTGAGGCAGCAATCCTGACCTCCACCGTCACTGCCTGCAAGGTAGGGGCGCAGAACCGGAGGAGGCTCAGAAGGTGTCTCTTTAGCTCCCTTCTCCCACACAAAGCCTCTCCCTCCTTGGTACCTTGGGTCCAGGGGACGCAGAGAGCCAGGACCAGGCTCAGGAGGCTCAGAGCCAGCGTCTGAGCCATGGTTGTGGTTGAGTTGAGGATGAGACCAGAGCTGTGAGTGAGATGGACAGCCGCAAGTTGGGGTCTGTGTGTGGGCTGTGACTGGCTTGCTGCCTATTTATGCAGTCTGACAGACACTTGGGTTTCCCTCGCTCCCCCTCCTTTTCCTGCGAGTCGGATCTGGCGGCAGGCATCGGTGTGAGCTCTAGCACACAGTCGGGCGGCCCCTAACTGCCTGTCTCCTCATCTCTTCCTGGTCCTTCCTCACAGCCCTGTAGGCTCCACACATTTCTTCTCCTTCCAGCAACTAACCGTCCGGTTAATAATTAAGAGTTCGTTATACATCCCTGATAACAGGCCTTAATGTAGATACACGATGTGCAAATGTGTCCTCTCTAGTTATACGGGTATCCTGTTGGTAGTGCACAAAATTGAAAAGTTCTGTGGAATCCAGCTTCCCCCTCTTCCCTATTTTCTGTGATGATGGTGTCATAATATTACATTAAAAAAAGCATTACCAGATCTAACCCTGAGAAAGTTTCCTCTGTTTTCTGTCTGTTTTGTTTTTATTTATAAGTTTAAATTGTGTATGTAAGTGTGTCTGTGAGTGGAAGTGGTGGGTGAGGGTGCAGGGAATTGAACCCAAGTCCTCGGCAAGATCAGTACCTGTTCTTAAGTCCTGAGCCATCTCTCCGGCGCCTCCCTTAAGTTTTGTTTTGTTCTTGTTTCGATTATTTCTTTCGCTTTTTGTGATTATGATTACGTGGTTTCTCCTTCCCATTCCTCCCTTGGGATTCTGATACAGACTGCCGGAATCTGTGGACTGTCTTTGTTGGTACTGTGGTCTTAGTAATATTAAATCTTTCAATCCATGATCGAGGGACATCTTTTTATTTATTCAGGCCTGCTTTAATTAACAATATTTCATAATTTTCAAAGTGCAAGTCTTATACCGACTTGATTAAGCTTATTTATAAGTATTCTCTTTGATGCTGTTACAGATGTAATTGTCTTTTTAATTTCCTTCTGGGATTTTTATTTATGTCAAATTATGGTGATGTCCCTACTTTCTTTTCTGACTTTTATGACTTGATCTTTTAGACTTTTTAAAATTATTTTATTTCATGTGTATGGGTGTTTTTGCCTATATGTATCTGTGCACATGTGTGTGCAGTGCTCATGGAGGCCAGAAGAGGATGTCAGATCCCCTGGAACTGGAGTTACAGATGGTTGT
This sequence comes from Peromyscus nudipes, assembly GCA_902168325.1. Taxonomy (NCBI): domain Eukaryota; kingdom Metazoa; phylum Chordata; class Mammalia; order Rodentia; family Cricetidae; genus Peromyscus; species Peromyscus nudipes. The sequence goes on from CABHPH010100909.1 coordinate 19,952, forward strand.
GAGCCACCATTGTGTTTTGATAATTGAGGCTGGTCCAATTATCAAATAGCCAGTGCTCTTATCTTTTTTATCTATCTATCTATCTATCTATCTATCTATCTATCTATCTATCTATCTGTCTGTCTTTGAGACAGGGCACTCTATACACCCCTGGCTGTCCTGGAACTAAATATGTAGACCAGGCTAGTTTTGAACTCATAGAGATCTGCCTACCTCTGCCTCCTGAGTGCTGGGATTAATTAAAGGTGTGGGCCATCACACCTGCCTTTTATTTTTGTTTCTATTCTTTACTTCATTGATCTCTGCCTTTATATGTATCATTTCATTGCTTTGTACAGATTTGGTTTGAGTTTGCTTCACTTCTTTCATCTTTTGAAAAAGTTGGCAGCTCAGACAGACCGCTGAGTTCCATCCTTACACTTCCGGTGCTGTCTTCAAGTTGGCACCTCACACTGCAGGGCTCAGGTCGGCCTTGATCTTGTTCTGTAGTCCAGACCGGCCTTGAACTCCGATCTTCCTCTTCTGCCTCCTAAATTAAGGTGGCTTAAGGGTGTGAAGTGCTATTTCTGGCTGTTCTCAATGTTTTCTGAACTTCCTATTCCCAAGTTTGTTCGGGTTTCCAGATTTCCTTTACTTTTCTGCTCAGTTTCCTTCAGCCATCTGAAGTAACAATAATGTAAACTTCTCTTTTAGTGTGCCCGATGACTGGGCTTTCTCAGCGATGGCTTCTTTTTCAGTGTTTTTTTTTCCCTGTGAGTGAGCTATACTTGCCCGTTGCTTTGAATCTTTTGTAATTTTTGGTGACTACTGGCGACTCAGATCATTGTTGTGGGATCTTTGGACATCAGTTCTTACTTATGATTCTCAGAGGTTGACGACACCTGCTGCCCGCAAGCTCAGGTATCTACCCGCCTCTGATCTAAAGGAGTGTGCCGCCACGCCCGGCCGACGACCCTTGTTAAGGACTGTGCCATCCAATTGTGACTTTTCTAAAGTAATTTTGCAAGGCGTGTTGCCTTTGTTGTATAGGGTAATATATGAGTGCTACTTTTGGGAAAGGAGAAGATAAGAGGGTTTGAGAGGGGGATACTGTTGGAGTAGAATAGTTTCCAGAGAAGAAGGACTGGCTAGGAGAGCTGGGAGAATAACAGCCCTTGAATCGGGTTTTTCAGTAGGCCGAGACCTTATGCAGGACATGGAGTGTCCTTGCTAGTGAGAAGGTGGCATTCCTGGAAGATGGCGGTGGGGGGCAGGGGGGAACTAGGAGGTAAGATGTCTTGGATCTTTTACCTAGATATTGGCACCAGAAAAATTTTAATTTTCACCTATCTCCTTTCTGGAGGTGACAAAATAGTGAGTAGATGTGGTTCTCTCTCTCTCTCTCTCTCTCTCTCTCTCTCTCTCTCTCTCTCTCTCTCTCTTCTCTCTTCTCTCTCTCTCCCTCCTCCCACTATCTTTCTTGCCCCCTCCTCCTCTTCTTTTTGAGCTAGTATCTCACTGTGTAGCTCAGCCTAGTCTAGGACTCACTCTGTAGCCCAGGCTGGCCTCAAACTCATAGAGATCTACCTGCCTCTGCCTCCTGAATTCTAGGACTAAAGGTGTACACTACCACACTAGGGTTGTACTTTGTTTTTAGATTTATTTTATTTATTTTTTTATGTATATGCATGTGTGTGTGCATGTAGATATCAAGGTGGCCAGAAGTGGGTGTCTTATGTTCCAGAGCTGGAGTTATAGACAGTTGTAGCTACCTAGAGTGGGTGCCAGGAACTGAATTCTGGTCCTCTAGGGCAGCAGGAAGCACTCATGCTGAGCTCTCTCTAGCCTCTCTGATGGTTAATTTTAGTTTTCAATTTGACTGAATCTGGAATTAAGAGATAAGTCTCCAGGTCACACTTGTGAGGGGATATCTAGATTAAGGTTGGCCTGTGAGCATATCTATGAAGATTTTTCTTTCTTTTTTTTATTAACTCAGTATGTGTGTGTGACTATAGATCTATAAATGTATGCAGCTGCACCTACCTTTTTCTCACGGGTTCTAGAACTGAATTCAGGCCATCAGGCTTGCCTTTCTTTCTGTCTTTCTTTCTGTCTTTCTTTCTGTCTTTCTTTCTGTCTTTCTTTCTGTCTGTCTTTCTGTCTGTCTTTCTTTCTTTCTTTCTTTCTTTCTTTCTTTCTTTCTTTCTTTCCTTCCTTCCTTCCTTCCTTCCTTCCTTCCTTCCTTTCTTTCTTTGTTTCTTTCTTTCTTTCTTTCTTTCTTTCTTTCTTTCTTTCTTTTTCTGTTTGTTTTTTGAGACAGGGTTTCACTGTGTAGCCCTGGCTGTCCTGGAACTCATTTTGTAGACCAGGCTGTCCTCGAACTCACAGAGATCCACCTGCCTCTGCCTCCCAAGTGCTGGGATTAAAGTCATGCACCACCACTGCCACTGCCACCAGGCTTTTGAGACAAAGTGATTTTACTCTTCCAGCCATTTCTCTGGCCCCAGGATTTTCCTAACTGCATTAACTGAGTGGGTAGACACACACACCATAGAGGTGATTGGCTCCTCCCAGTGACCATCCAGCTATAATAAAAGGTCAGACGGACAGAAAAGTTTGACATTTTGCCTGCTTGCTGTGAGTCTTGCAGCAAGTTCATCTAGCCTGTTTGTGAGTTCATCTACTCTGTTGCTGCTGCTGTTGCTGCCACTGATGTCTTTGCTGATATCAGAATCCAGATTCTTCTGCCTTCCAACCTGGACTCTCTTAGACTCCTCTGAGCCATCAGCGCTAGACTGGGATGCTAAGGTATCTATCCAGCCGTGTGGACAGCAGCCACCAGGCTCTTAGCCTCTTCAGTCAGAAGACAGCCATTGTTGGACCACCCAGACAGGACTGTATAAGACAATCCAATAAAAAGCCTTTTAAATATGGATTCATTCTATCCATTTGGTTCCCCTAGAGAACCCTGATATATTGTCTGCTCCTGAGCTTTCTAAAAAGGAAGATAGCATGGACCTAGAGCAAGATGTGACAGTCACCTTGTATTAGACTCTTTCCCAAACTGGATGCACTTCAGAATCACCTGGAGGGCTTGTTAAAAATAAAGAATCAGTCACTATGCCAGACCACCTTAAATAGAATCTCAGAACAGAGCCAGATAAGCTGTATTTTTACCAGGTTGTCCAGGTAATTCCAAGCGTATGATGGGTGAGACGTATGAAGGAACCAGCTGGGACAGTCCTGCTCCCATCCCACACTGCAGATGGGCCAAGAGCTTGTGGGAGGAAACAAAGGTGCTCTGAGAGAAATGATGCTCCCCCACCTCTCCTGAGGGAGGTTACCTTCCAGCCTAGCACAGAACAAAAGGGGATGATGAAGACTAGAAATGGGACTGTGTGGCTCCCACTCCTAAAACCTCGCAGCCCTTCTCTCTCACCGGAGATCCTGTTCCGCCCTTGCCTTTATTTATGCTCTTATTTGTGGTACATGTTTCCCACCCAGGTCCCCCCACTGCCCACGTTCCTAAGCCTTTCCTGTCACAGACCAGGGACAACTTGAGCCTGCAGAGGCCGAACAGCCCAAAAGAGTTGTTCCACCCTGGGGTGGAGGTCGTCCTGCTTGATCCTGGGCTTAGAGTCTAAATGAGGGGCCTTGAGGGAAAATGGAGGTTTGTGGGGATGGGAACCTTGCTGGATAAAAGCCAGAGGAGGAAACTTCTGCCTGGAAAACAAAGGGGATGATAAGTTCCTGCCCTACCTGGTCTGGACTGGTGACAGGACCCAGGAGCCTAAGAGGGTGGCGCTGAGGCGGCCTGGACAGGAGTAAGGCCATCAGAGGGGCCAAGATGATGAGGGCATAGTTACCTTTCCCCAGGACGCCAAGGACCCATGCTCAGACAGTCCTCTGCCCTTAGCTGACGGCCTAGCCCATCCCAGCCCACAGTCCCACTTGAACCCCAGCATAGGCACAGAGGTCTGGAGTTTACATCCTAGAACCTCTTTGGGTCCTTAAGCCAGACCACACGTAAACAGTTGGGGAAAGGTCACAAAGACTGATGCTGTCCGCCTGAGATACGAGTGTCCACTTAAGTGTTCCAGTCCTTTGTGTGAAGGCTTTGACCCCTCGGGAAGCCTGGCTACTGTGACAGCCCATGGAGGTCCAGGAGCAGAGGATGCCTACACCGGCATCTAGGGGAAAAGAGTGGGGCAGGTGCAGTGGTTGATGCCAAAACTCACGATGAGAGCAGAACTAACCGGATCACCAGACTGAGCCCCTGGGGAGTAGGAGAAGATCTGTGTGTACTTCTGTCTCCCTCAGCCTCCGTTTCAGCAGGTCCACTACCTGTCTGGGACAGGTACCTTGCGCTACTCTGGGGTAGGCGTCTTACATGTTGCAAGAGTCTGGAAATCCCCATATTGGAATAGCCACATTCCCTTCAGCTCTGGGCCTGCATGTTCTTGTCTACTTGGGGGCTCCAGGGCAGCAGATGCTCCCTCCAAGCTTGGCAGACAAGAGCCAAGGGGAGGGTATGGCGGGAATTTCAGCCCAAGGGTTGGGCTAATCCTGGAAGAGGCTTTGGGGTGGGCCAGGACCCATGAGCCTGCATATTCAACCTGGGTCAAAAGGCATGGGTACTTTGGTGCTCCCGGGTTCCCAGCAGAGCACTGGGCCATCCAGGAATAATATGCCTTGTGAACAAAAAAAGATGGTAGCTGTGCCAGCAGGAGCCATTGAGTCCCTGAAGATGTGAAAGTTGTATGCCCAGACTAGAGGTGTACATTATTCAGTGTGTAACTGTTCAGGGCAGGGCTAGAACTAAATGGATGCTTAAAAAGGTATTGACATTGTGGTTACAGTTTAGGGCAAGGGTTGACACAGGGAAGGATCCTGATGATGTTAACGTGGGGTTTGGAATTGGGTTGAGATTCTTACTGATAAAGACTGGTATTTCTTGGATTTGTCTTTCGGAGAGGGAATGGAGCAGGTCGCTGAATTTAGGTTTGATGTTAAGGTTGGCTAAGGAGTTACATTGTATGTTAGAGGTTGGTTCTCAACCTATGGACAGTCTAGGGAGAGATATAGAGTTATGTGCCATGTGAAGTTCTGCTCTGATACGGTAGGGGGCTTGGCTGTTTTCTGGGCTCTCTGTGTGAGGTTATAAGTCTCTCTGTAGCCATCCAAGTAGGGCAGGTAGCCATCCAGTCCCAGGGAGAAGGGACAGACTTCTATGTCAGGCTCACCAAGCCATACAGACTTCTTGTTGACATTCACCAGCATCACCTTTCTCTGGAACACTTGTCTCTTCCTGGGAACGAGGTTGGAGCTGGGTTTAGGAGTAGGGTTGTAAGCTGGGATTGTATCTAACATTAAAGATTGACAGAGGGATAGAAAAGGGATCTGCTTTGTGTCAGGGGCTCTTTCCTGGGCACCTGGGACTTGGATGGTTCCCAGAGGGCAGCCTGGATTGGGCATGTCTGCCTTGAGCCTGCTGTATCAGGGTCTGGGCGGTCAGTAGTCTAAAGGCATGGAGCCCTGAGCAAACGGAGGCATCGTCGCAGTGATAAGTATATGAGTGGTAGACGGGCTTCTAAAGAGGGTTGTGAACTCATGTCCAGACTTCGGTAATTCTTAAAAGAGGATCTGTTCAATATGAACAGTTTCTAGTGTTTCACCTAGCTTTGTCCTTATTAACTGTTTACCACTTTCAAGTGTGTATGTGGGGATGTTGTCGTTCCAAATATTCCTCCCTCCACCCCAGTGAGATTGAACCCAGGACCTTGCATATGTGAGGCAAGCGCTCTGCCACTGGGCTAGACCCTCCTTTGGTGATTCTTGAAGATCTAACAGTCAAGTTGTTGAGAGCAGGATGTACACATGAATCCAAGGCTATCCTTTTAAGGACAGGCAGTAGGGTAGAAGTTACAAACCAGATTTAAAGCAGGGAGAAGGGCCAGCATGGTGGCACACCTTTAATCCCAGCACTCTGGAGGCAGAGGCAGGTGGATCTCCGTGCGTTGGAGGTTGATCTGGTCTGCAGAGTGAGTTCCAGGTCAGCCAGGAGTGAGACCTGGTCCCAGGGGAGAGAGGAAGGAGGCAGGTTAGAGGAGACCTAGAAGCTTACTGGGGGGAGGGGCTTAAAGGACGGATTTGCGTCTGTGGATCTGTGAGACGGGGTCTACAGTTATGCATGTAGCCTGCCTTTGTGTCTGCATGACTGTCTTGCCTGTGTCTGCTCCAGCCTGTCTGACTTGGGGTGTTTAGGAGTCTGTGTAGGTACATTTTGTAGACAAGATTTTGCATGATCTGATTGAGTTTTTGAGTGGTTGACTTTGTCATATGAACCTGTGTGACTGGGTTATCTGCTTCAGCCAATCTTTTGGACCCCTCCTCCCCCCTCACGCCCCCTGACACACCCCAGCTGCCAGCACTATTTACCGCAAATAATGGCTTCCCTTCCCGCTGTCTGGATTCCCAGGGGTAAGGCTGCCTGCCCAGGTCCCTGGCCCTATGGCCTCTGGAGCAGGCCTGACCTTGGGAGTGCTAAACGCTGGAAATCCCCAATGCTCCTTGCCTGGGTAGGGGCTGAGAGAAGATATGTGGAGAGGAGGAAGACAAGGAAGGCAGCAATTGGCAGCACCCACCCTCCTGGAAACAAGATCTTTGCCTGATTCTTTCCCAGGCCTCTTTCTTCCCCGCGTGCTCTCTTTGCAACCATGTGTTCAGTGCCCTGACTTCAGTCTCTGGGTACGAGAAGAAGAGGCAGTCCTCTGCAAGCCCAGACCTATCAGGTGTAGATCTGTTCTGTGTCGTTGCCGGAGTCTGCCTCATGTCCACACCCAGCTCAAGTTGTCTTCCCTTCTTTTCTCTCTTTGCAGTGGACAAAGGAAGACTTTTTATTCTTTGTATGGCAGGCCTGGCTCCAGAGTCCAGCTGGAGATCAGAGCCGGGTGACTGGCATTGTATCAGGGACCCAACCACAGCATCCACTGTGCAGCAGCAGCATCTCCATCTTGTTTATCTGTATTCATCTGTGCTCTTTGTCATCCTGGGTAGCTTGCAGTAAAGAGGCACAGAAAGGAAGCATGTCTACACACATCTACACACATACACATAGACACACAGTCTCACACGGTCAGACAAACATATACACACACCTCCACACAGACACACGCACCTTCCATACACAGTATCAGACAGACATATACATAGTCTCACACATACACCGTCACACACACAGACATGTACACGCACACACTCTATCACACACACACAGATGCACACACTCACACACACAGACAACACACAAACACACACTCTCACACACAGACACATATAGACACACAAGCACACACACAGACACACGCACCTTCCATACACAGTATCAGACAGACATATACATAGTCTCACACATACACTGTCACACACACACTCTCTCTCTCACATACACACACACACTCTCATACACATACACTCTCACACACAGACACATATAGACACACAAGCACACACACAGACACACACTCTCCACACACATAGATACACAAGCACACACACACTTTTACACACAGACACACAGCACGCACAGACACACTCTCACACACTCTCACGCACACAGACACACACACACAGCACACACACATACACTCTCACACAAACACACAAATACATAAGCACACATACACTCTCTCTCACACACACTCACACACACACTCACACACACACACACACACACACACACTGTGACTCACTGCTCAACAGCAGTGCTGATGTTGCAGAGAGGAGCTTCTCCTATGTCTACTTATTTTCAGTTGCCCAAATTTTTTTCAGGAGAATTCTGCTTTATTTTTGTATCTTATTGTTCAAAACCATATTAGGAACTGAAACCAGGGCCTTCCTTGCTAGGCAAGCACTTTACCGTGAAGACATGTTCTCTCCCAATAAGATACAGCTCTCCCAAGATAATTTTTTAATGTATTTTTCTAACTATAGTAGCACATGCCCTTGGTCCCAGCACTCAGGAGGCAGAAACAGTCAAACCTCTGGGAGTTCAAGGCCATCTAGAACTCCATCGTGAGACCTTGTGTCTTGGTTAGGGTTACTGTTGTTGTGATTAAACAACATGACCAACAGCAAGCTGAGGAGGAAAAGGGTTTATTTGATTTACACTTCCACATCATAGCCCATCACTGGAGGAAGTCGGGACAGGAACTTAAACAGGGCTGGAACCTGGAGGCAGGAGCTGATGCAGAGGCCATGGCAGGGTGCTGCTTATTGGCTTGCTCCTCATGGCTTACTCAGCCTGCTTTCTTACAGAACCTAGGGCCATTAGCCCAGGGATGGCACCACCCACAATGGTGTGGGGCCTCCCCCATCAATCACTAATTAAGAAAATACCATAGAGGCTCACCTATAGCCCTATCTTATGGAGGCATTTTTCTCAACTGAGGTTTCTTCCTCTTGGGTGACTTCAGGGTGTGTCTGGTTGACATAAAACTAGCCAGCACACCTTGTATTAAATTTTTATATTTTAAATGTAGCTGGGCGGTGGTGGCGCACGCCTTTAATCCCAGTGCTTGGAAGGCAGAAGCAGGTGGATCTCTGAGCTGAAGGCCAGCCTGACTTACAGAGTGAGTTCCAGGATAGCCAGAACTACACAGAGAAACCCTATCTTGGAAAAAAATTCTTTTTGAAATTAATTCTTGGAGAAATTCACACATACAATGTATTTTGATTGTGATCACTTTTCACTGTTCCCTAACTCCTCCAAAACTCAGCCAAGATCTATACCCATTCCCACCCCCTTCCAACTTCATGTCCTCTTTTAAATTTATTTTTTATAGCCCATTGAGTCCAATTTGTGCTGCCCATAAACTAAGGGTTACGGAACTGTCCACTGGAGTTTAGGCCATACCCTTAAATAAAACTGATTCTCACCCTCCTAGTAGCCATCAACTGTCAATAACTCTTCAGCTAGGAAGGGGGCTCATGTCTTCTAGGCTATTTTGAGATGCTCTTCTTGAGAGCCAAAAGGGAATGCTCTGGAAGGTCAGTGCCATTCGTCATGACAGGGTGTGCTAGAGTGGCCTTCACGTTTCTAACCAGGCACTGATACGCTCCTAGCATCTACCCCTAAATCTAAGGCTGTAAATTCTTGAATATGTGCCTTCATGAGGCTTCTCCTTCTTCAGCTTTTCCTTCTTTTAAGTCTAAGGGAAGGTGATAGGTGGGATTGTGCTCAGTTGGTGGGAAGGCATGGGTGGCTTCATCCTCCATCAGCATCCTGCTTGAACCATAGACCCTCGCTCTGGCTCCTAGTTCTCTACTCTGCCGAGAACTCAGGATCCCGAAAGTCTCTGTTGTGGTTCATCTCTCCAACCCTTTGTTGTGGGAGGCTGGTCAGCAGCATGAGCCCACGATGGATTATGACAGACAGGACCTGTGGGGTGCCATCGGAAGGACCTGCTCCACCCTAGACCAGGATGTGTGCACAGTAACCCGCCTTCCTACCTTAGGCCACCATGACCCTTCCGGTCAGCTCCCTTCATCGCTACAACCGCCCTTCCCCAGTCTCCCAGCTCTGTGGCTCTCTGCCCAGCTCCCACCAGGCAGAGAGGATGCGTCTGTCACAAGACCTCCTTTCCATCTTTGGGATGCTTCAGGAAAACACCTGGGAGAATGTTGGCTCAGCAGGCCTGGTCTTGTGTCTCTCTGCCCTCTGGACCAATGAGGGTCTGGGCTTCCTTCCTTTAGGTACAGATCATCCATCATTCAAAGTAGGGACATGTCCCTGTTTTTGCTGTCTGGACTTTCTGCTGTGGACACATGATGCCAAACAATCATGTTCTGCTGGATTAAGTAAGCCTTGCCTCTACTTCTTACTGGTTAGATGGGTTGGTTACGGACGCTATATTTCCTTAAGACCAAGGGCCTCCTCTTACCCCTAATAACACATCATTTCCTGAATTTCCCGCCTTCATTACAGTTCTTGGCTTCGTTGTATCATGTTGGAAGGATGCAGAAGTACATTCTGAGGGCCCTTTGGTGGCCAGTAAGCATTAATAATATTTTGTGGATCCAAAAACAAAAAGTCTCTCCCTTAATTAATTAGAGTACGGTCGATGACCCTGAGGGGTGAATGAGAATGTGGAGAGGGACAGCCTCTTCTCCCTGCTTCCTGGGTCTCTTCTCCCTGATCCTCTGCTGAGCACTCGGGCGCTCTCCTCAGGCGTTGGGCATTCTGCTCTCTCTGTGGACTCTCCTGCAGCTCCTCTGTTCCACCAGCACCTGCTTCAGATGCATGAGCAGCAACTTCGACTCCTTCTTGTGTGCATCTGGGCTCTTATGCTGACCGAATTTTGCACCCGATTGACACTTCCATGGGCCTTCCTGTGAAGCTATGGCCCCTTCCTAGATTCCCCTTCACCCCCAGAGTCTTTGTCCACACACTAATTGATTGATGGAGAAACTTTTCTTCTTTTGATCCACGAAGGACTCCCATTAATTCTGTTTTCTATTTATGGGGGCAAAGGGAGTTCTAGGGAGTTCATGGGAGGGAGGTCTGTTCTCTCTCTTTTTTCTCTCTCTTCCCATCCCTTCACTTTCTGCCCTCTCCTCTTTTCAGGAAGGCTCTTGCTATTACATCAGGCTGTCCTGGAATGCACTGTGTAGCGGATGTTCCCCTGAACTTACCATCTGTCTTTCCCAGGACTTTTACTGGACTCTTTAGGCAAAAACCTTCATACCTGGCTCTCCCTGCCCCCCCCCCCCGAAACCATTCCATCTGGTCCGCATGCTGCTCTCACCCAAGGCTGTTCTCAAGGTCATAAATAATCTCTTGGCAGCTGAAGCGGATGTCTGCATCTTAAGTGGCAGATTGGCACTTCTCACACACTTCATCACTCTGTTCTTGAAAACCTTTGGACTTCTCACTTTCAGTGTGCCGCAGTCTGACTTTGTCATGTCATGGGCTACTAGGGTTCAGTCTCTTCTGCTTATGAGTTTCTCCCCTATGTTCAGATTTGTAGTTCCACCCCACTTCTAGGGACCACACAAAAGGCCTCTTGCAGCTTAGGCAAGTACTCCGCTGTTGCACTGCATCCCCAACCCTTCAATCTCTTAAAGGAAGAGCATTCTGAGGCCCAGTCCTTGTAATATGTCTCCATTTTCACTCACGCCCTGGGTGGCCTTACCTAGCAGCACGGTTTCAATTACTGAGAGTACCGCACGCCGCCTTACCTAATCTTGTCTTTGAGGAACAGGGTGGGACATAACTGCCTTCCCCATTGGAGGGTGACTTCTTGTGACTAGAAAGCTACCAACTGAAAGAACGTTCGGGTTGCCTTTTGTTGTTTCTGGTATTCACTGTAAGGTGGGGATGCTCGTCTGAGATGTGGACTGTTGGGTCTGCCCGATGGTAGGGACTTGCTTTCAGGAGGCTGAGAGATATCTTTGTTGTGAGGTCACCCCAGGCAGGTTGCAGGAAATCTAAGCTGTAAACCTGAAGCTTCTAGTAGAGAACTGGTGTTCCTCTAGGACCTTTCTGGAATCTTTCTGGCATCAGATGAGGACCTTCCTGGATTGTTTCTGGCACCAGAATCAGGATTTGGTAACCTATACATCCTGTTAGCATGTTTATCTACACGGCCTGTCTTAACCTTAGTGTTTTTTTTTTCATCTGAGAGTTTTCTTTCCTGTTTTTCCTCTTGCACTGAGGATGACCAGTTCTTGGATTCCAGGGCGCATCAACCCCATTCTGAAATAAGGGGACAGAAGAGTGTTGGTGTGTGGGCCTCTGTGAGGTACAGGCCCGCAGCTGATACTTGGGCTGGAGAAATTCTTTTTTGGAGAAAGTATCTTTGATTTGCCACACCTGACCTTCTAGGCTGTCATATTCTGTAGGATTTCCTCCTGGCTCTGACCTGATAAAACAGGCAGGAAGGCTGCAGGACACTCAAGGGAGCGTTCTTGAGTAGGGTAAGCATGGAAGGTCTCTTGGCCTCCTCCTTGAAGGGCTGAATCTGATAGAAAATGAGTTATGGGGCTGGAGAGATGGCTCAGGGGTTAAGAACACTGGCTGCTCTTCCAGAGGACCTGGGTTCAATTCCCAGCACCCACATGGCAGCTCACAACCGTCTGTAACTCCAGTTCCAGGGGGTCCTCTTATAGCCTCTGTGGGAACCAGGCACTCATACATATACATATATGCAGGCAAACACATATACAAATAAAAACTTTTTTTAAGTTAAAAAAAATCAGCCTTAAATGCCTTTTGGTTCACATGATTTAGGTAAATCTTTGACATTATGTTAATTAAAACTTACTGGTAAGATAAAAAAAAAAAGATGTCTTTAAAATTAGTGTGTGTCTCTGCCTTGGTTGCTGAGCCAGTAAAGATGATGTTTGTTTTATTTATCAAGTCTCAAAAGAATGTTTGTTTCAAACGATCACTTTCTAGCTCTGGTTAAATAAACACCTATTATTTAGGTTATTATACTGCATTTGATGTCCCTTATCTAGTACCTAGTGATATACATACACCTGCAGGGTTCATCCAAATGTCGTACGAAGGTCTGTAAGACGGTTGGAGTGTGCAAGGAAATCAGTGAGTGCCGTCTCACGTGTGCTGCGCATGGCGTCTAGAGCTTAAACCCAAAACCATCTTCAAAACTCCTGGCATTACTGCCATTGGTTTTGGTACCATTCAGAAAAAAGACACATTATTTGCGAAATCTCGCGTTATCTGGTTAAAATCTGGCTGTCCTCCCCCCTTTTTTTCTTAGAGGATTAGAAGAGATTTCTTTTTAATTTTTTTTGAGACCTATTGTTTTATGCGTATGCATGTTTTGTCTGTGTGTATGGCTGTGCACCATGTGCATGTCTGGTGCTCCTGGAGGTCAGAAAAGGGCATCAGATCCCCTAGAACTGGAGTTACAGATGGTGGTTAGCCACCACATGGGTGCTGGGACGTGAACCCAGGTCGTCTGGAATTATAGTCAGTGCTTCTAACCACTGAGCCATCTCTCCAGCCCTGAAACTTGGTCCTTATCTGCTTCCTTTAACCATCTTGTTTGCCACAGTGTGTATGAGATGAACCTGTGTACCAAATAAATCTACTACGATCATTACTATTCTTTCCTAATCTTATCAGTGTTTAAAACTGATCTGTGTAGACCCATCAGAGACAAAAATCACCGAATTATAGGTTCTGCTGTGCCAGGGATTTTAAATTCCATGTTAAAGGCAAAAACTTAGTTTATAGGAGACCTGTTGATCTGCGATGCAACTGGTTACTAGATTCTTTTTATGTAGAATGTATTTATGGCCCCAAGCCTCCTACAATGCTAAGTTTAGGGAAATACCAAGCTGATGGCCTCCAAACTAAAGTTGTATTAGTAGCTTTTTTGGGCTTATGCTCCTGTGCTCCTGATTGTATTATGATCGTCCCTGTGCACACTCCTGTGGTGATAATGGCAGCAGACAGCAGGACAAGAGACCTGAGTCTGCATGCATTTTTGATGGTTAGAGATACCAGGATCAACTGGTGAGCCGGATGTGGACTCTTAGATGAAAACAGTCAAGGATGGCACTGTTGTTTATGGCCAAGCTACTGGAAAGATGGGGCTGCCATCAAACTTCTGTGAGAAACACTACAGGAGCAGTTGTTTAAGGAGCGATGGGGGCTGGATCTGTGAGTTCATTCCCGCAGAGTTGGGGGTGAATAATGGGATTCCAGGTGGAGATGCTGAGTAGGCAATCTGGATATGTGAAAAGGACTGCTGCATGGGTTCTGGGACTCTGTTGTGGTACAGCCTGTGTCGTACTGTTGTGTTTAGTGTGACCCCTGACACAGAGGCAAGCACCTGGCCCATAGGTAACATATTTGTTGAGTACAGATCTTTCTCAAAGTCACACTTCTGGAGACCTCCTCTTCATCTGAGTACTTCCTCCTGTGTCAGAACCCCGAACTCTAAAGCATCAATGACACTAACGTGGTGCTGTATTTAGACTATGGATGCAACTATCATGAATGCATCATTTCATCCAAAACTAGAAGTCTGAATATCTGAAACAGAAGATTTCATGGAGCCATTAGATACTAGCTAAAAGGAATTGATTACTGGGACAAGTTTTTATACCTTTCAGTGGCAGCTAGCGTAGGTGACAGTTGGGACATAGTCATAGTCAGAGCTGAGGACATTTTTATAAACTTTGAGGAAAGGATTGTGTCCTGTGATGGCTGTAGATGAGAGGGGAAGACCATGGACAAAGGCAATGTTTTGGGAAAGGAGGATCGTCTCTGTGAATGTGTTGTTTGAGACAGGTCTCACTGCGTAGACCTGGCTGGCCTCGAACTCACAGAGATCCGCCGGTCTCTGCCTCCCGAGTGCTGGGATTAAAGGTGTGCGCTACTACACTGGGCAACTAGTTTCTTCTGGGTTGACTGGAGCTAACCATTTGGACTGTTCTTGCATAAATAGGGCTCGGTAACACCGGTGGTGATGGGATTTAAGTAAAGGTTCATAAACATGAAAAGTCTTTTGTGCTGCTTCTCTGCAGTTGTTAACCAGTTGATTTCCCTGTTTCTTCTTCATTCCAGCCTTTGGTCTTCTTAATTAAATAAAGAACATCTCAGAATTTTTCCTTTACCTCCTTATCTTTGGCTGGAAATATGAGGCAGGCCAAGAGTTTGGTGAAGGACCTATCTTTAATGTATATTACACCAGACACTTCCTTTCTGATCAAGTCTTTGAATTTGTTCAGACAACTGACTTGTCTGAAATGTGAATTAAAATTTCCTTGCTGAGATGAGGGCAGACACTCTACTTTCCTTCATCCCTTCCCTTAATAATGTGTACAGCAGAGACAAAGAAGACAGACAGCTCATCTAGATAGACAGAATATATTTTGGGTGGTGCACTCCCCACCCGTTCATTAAAGAAAGTGACAATACTAGTGCTCTTTAAAGGATACAGA
>CABHPH010100915.1:0-19323 GCA_902168325.1 Peromyscus nudipes
TCCTGTCTGGGGCTGACTGGGACTCAAGTGGGTAGTGGCCAGCCCAGGGCTCTGGGGTGACAGGTCCTTGGGTAAGACTGTGGAAGCAGCCATGACCCAAGTGGGCAGTGCCAGACCGAAGCTCTGGGGATAGCCAGGGTCTCAGTGGGCAGTGGCAAGCCACAGGACCTGGGGAGTGGCTGCCATGACTCCCTGAAGCTAGAGTACCTGCTTGGTGGGGACCTGACTCCTGTTCTATAAGTCCATCCCCTTCCTCAGCCTTAATTTCTTGATGGGTTAAGGCTAAGGTGTGCTTGGACACTCGGAGATGATCCTGTATCAAATAGCCTGTCACCAGCTGGTGCCTGGATGAGATATCACCCCCCTACCCTCCTGCCCTAGTTGGACTTTGGGGATGAGGCAGAGGCCCAAAGATTGTTTTGGTCTTCTGCCCAAGCAGGTGGGCGGAAGGGCACCTGAGGTTGGTACTTAGGGAAGTAGGGCAGAGGAAGCAAGGGCCCCGTGTACACATACATAAAAGAGTTTGGGGCTTTATGAAGGCTTTAATCGCCAGTGTGGCCAGCCGTCACCACAGGGACCTGTCCAGTCAGAGCATCACTGTCTACTTTATTGCCAGCTGGGAGGCTCCTTCAAGAGGCAGTCACTTATGTCACCCAAGGACCTGGACCTTGGCAAATCTCTGAAGACTAGTGTCTTTTCTCATTGTGTTTTCAGCAAGTGGGTTCTAGAAAGAACAGGCCGTGGCCCAGATCCTGAAAGGTCAGAAGCAAGCCTTCAAAGGCAGAATACTTGGTGTAGGTTTTAGTCTCTGTTGTTCCTATGGCCTTGCTGGATTCTAGGCAGGTGATTCTGATCACCTGAGTACCCAGTGATGTGGGGCACCCAGGTGACATGGCTGCTTGGCCTATGCCTAGTGACGGTGCTACCTACCTTCATATTCCAGCAGTCCACTCCACAGGCATGCCTAGATTCCAGCTGTTTCCACCACTCAGAGCAGATCTTAGAAGTCCACCTAGCCTCCTGTAACACAGCAGCATGGCCAGCAGCTCCACCCTGAGCTGCTCAACAGGTCTGGGATCACAACTGTGCCCATACTCACAACAGGGAAGGGGTTCCCGCCTCAGAGGGTAGTGTAGGCATTGAATGAGTTCGTAGGAAGGACTTGGAACAGTGCCTGGTATGTAAGAACCAGGTTTGTCAAAAATGAGGCTCTTCGGCATTTATTTGTTTGTTTGTTTGTTTGTTTGTTTAAGACAGGGTTTTATATAGCCCAGGCTGGCCTTGATCTCGATAAATGATCCTCCTTCATTTCTTGTGCAGGGATGACAGGTATTGCGATACCACGTCCAGCTTCCTCGTTGGCTTTTAAATAAAAATGTATGTATGGTGTGGTTTGAATGAGAATGTCTCCTATAGGCTCATATATTTGAATGCTGGGGAAGAATTAAGAGAGGTAGTCTTGTTGGAAGAAGTGTGTCACTGGGGGTGGGTTTTGAAGTTTCAAAAAGCCTCTGCCATCCCCTATTAGGCATCACTGCCTCTTGCTTGTGCCCCAAGATGTGAGCTCTCAGCTACTGCTCCAGTGCCATGCCTGCCTGCCTGCTTGCCGTGCTCCCCACCACGATGGTTATGGAATCTAGCCCTCTGGAACCATGAGCCCCAAATTAGAGACAAGAGATTAGAAATAAGATCTCCACAGAGATCGTAAGGGAGATGCACAAGTCCTTAGGGAAGATGATCCAAGAGTCAGAGCCTCCTTGAAAGTCAAGGAATAGCGGTAGTGGGTGTGGTGGCATGCTCCTGTCATCCATAATTCTAGTGCTCCAGAGGCAGAAGTAAGAGGATCTCTGGGAATTCAAGACCAGCCTGGTCTGCATAGCAAGTTGTAGGCCAGTCAGGGATACATAGTGAAACCTTGTGTCAAACAACCGAAAAAGAAACTCGGGGGAAAATAGCCACTTGTAACAAATCCAACAAAACTGTGTGTAGGTGCATACCAGTAATTCTTACACTCTAGGAGATGAGGCAGGAGGATCACCAGTTTGAGACCAGGTTTGACTACATGAGATCCTCTCTCCAAACAACATAATACCACTAAGGAACTGGAAACACACAATACAGAGATGGGCTTTAGTTGTGGCTTGGGAGCATTTGAGCAACTGCTTTTTCCTTCGTGTTGCCTCAGAGAATGGCCCAAGCTCTAGGTAGTACCACGGAGCAGAATGGGCAGGGAGCTCATCCCAGCCGCCTGATTTTTCCCGTATTTAACCATACAGTCTTCATGATCATGCCATGATAGGGAGTCTGTCTCAGCACAAATCCCAGCACAGCTGTACAGTGCCAGTGTCCTTTGTGATCCTTCCTGTGCAGATGAGCACCCCAACGACCATCAAGGTGAAGTGATTGAGCCTCTGTTACCACAACCAGAGACAGGGCCAGCTATCCCTTGGTGCAGGGACTCCAGTTCCCATTGCAGTGACTCTTGCAGAGTCTCTTAGAGAGGTCAGGTTGGCTCCAGTTGCCAGGTACGGGAAAGTAGAAGAGCAGAGCAAAATGGACCCATTTGAAGGCTACAGATACTTGCTCACCTGTGCCCTCATGATCCCAGGATGTCGTTTATGGCAGTAGACTCTGGTGAATAGTGAGCGTTTTCTGGTGTCTTGAGCATCAGCTCCTGGCGGCAGTAGTGGGTGGGAACCCCATAGGGAGCATTGGGATAGGAGAAGCAAGAGCAGCTAGAGAAGGCCGAAGGGTGCTTTTGCTGGGAGGGAGCAATCTGCAGGTATGGGTATTGTTGGGACATCTGCAAGGTGAGGGCTTTGAGGGGCCCTCAGCAATAGTGGCGGTAACAGGCAGAGAGGGTCAGGAGCAACTGACGGTGGGTGTAACGTCAAGTGGAGGCTTACCCCCTGCGAGCTTAGGGAGCTGCTCCAGGAGTGCTTTCTTCCAGTATACCTGGGAGAACTCAGGAAAGGGGACAGAGACAGGTGTGGATGCTGATGGGAGGAGCCAGGCTGGATGCTGCCCGGCTGCCCTTCCACATGTTAGGACTGTGGGTTATTTGAAGTGAGGTGGCTTCTTCACTGTGCTGAGTACTAACACAACTCTGTGACTGTTTGGCAAAGACTCCATACTCTATGTCAGTTATTATCTACCTTTAGGACAGTCCTGCTGTCATAGGGCTCTGCTCTTTGTGTGTTCAGGGGATGAGCTGCAGATCTTGCCTGGCAGTGACCTGTCCTGTGGAGGCAGAGTAGTTTGGGCATGGTGTGTGAAGGCTCCTGGCGAGGCCAAGTTTGCAGAGTGGACCTGGGAGGAATTCTGTTGCCAGGCAATGAACAGCTGGAGATGGCTCCACCAGCTCCCCTGAGAAAGCTGACCTGTTCTAGATATTTCCTCCAGGAGTGTCTGCACAGCCACCATTACCAGAAGGACCACCTCACGCATTCTCAGTTCCCTGCTCACCTGGCTAGGCTTTGTTCTCTCAGTGGTCTGGGCTGCTCTACACAGAGCCTTTGGGATCCTGTGGTCTGGCACATTCCTCCAGGGAGCCTCTGGAGTTCTTCAGTGATTACAGTCATCATCATAATACAGGAGCAATTACAGTAATGACAGCAAGCAGGGGGAGCTGGCTTTTTGCCAGAGGTTTGTAAAGCATTCTGTAAGTGTAATTGCACTTGGCGCTCTAAGGCTTTACAAGGTGGGTGGTGTTAAGTGGTTCAGCCTGAAGAGGGCAGGTGCTCAGCCTGCAGGCTAGGCCCATCTCCCAGAGCGTCCTGCAGCCTATTCCTTCCCTGTGCTATTTCCCGACACTCTAAAGCATTGCAGTGGTCAGGGCAGTGTGGGGGCTTTCTTAGCAGGGGACTTGGTGGGGGCCTAGAGTAGAAAACAGAAGTGATGCACACAAGGGGGACGTAAACGTTTGGGGTATCCCTGGGCATGGCTCAGTGGTGCTCAGGGACTGTTAGGCAGGAGCCGCCTTCCTCCCTGTGGAGCCTCTTCATCTGGGAAGAGATGTCCTGTTAATGTCACCCAAGTGGCATGGAGGCGGTGATGAGAGCAGTAGGCACACATCCAGCTCCTTCACCTGTGGCTGAGGGCCTGGAACAAGGCGCTGTTTTTCATAGGCCGCAGCTGGGTCCTGAGAGCTATGTGCTTGAAGAAGGGAGGGAAACTGAAACTGGGCATGAGCTGGAAGAACTGGCCCTTGGGAGTCCCCAGCTCTCCCTGACACCTTTTCAGGGACAGGGTCTGTCTGTTGCTTGGCATTACTTGGCAGTTGGCAGGCCTGAGTGAAAAGTGCCTTTCTTGTTCTTGGATCCCTGTGTCTTTGGGTAGTAGTCTCCAGCCAGTGCTGGCTCCCGTGTTCGGGTCCTTCCTGGGAAAGGCACAGTGATCCCAAAGCTATAGGTAAAGTGCCAGCTCCCTGCCAGTCCTGCCCTCACAGCTTTGCCAAATGGCTAAAAACGTCCAGACTGAGTTCTGGATGCTGAGATACCGTGGTGAGCAAAGCAACTGGAGAGCAGCAGGCAATGCGGGGGAAGGGCAGTGCACAGGGAGAAAGGGTGAGATCCCCTGGCAGCGGGCACTGAAGTGGTGAAGGAAGTGAGGGGCTTGGCCATGCCTGGAGGTGCATATACCTCCCAAAAGAGCCTCAGGTGCCATCCCTGGGCCAGCGTGAGGCCTGGCCTATGGTCCCGGTAAGGCAAGATTTGTGGGAGACAGAGATAGACCCTCCCCTTCTCAGCAGGGAAGGCCATGCTGGACTGCAGGCCTGGTTTGTTAGACCTGCAGGTGAAAGGGGAGCTGGGCCCACACTGCTGTGCAGGGAACTGTGGTGAGGGATCTGGGTCCAGGTGCTGGTGGGTGGCATGCTCTGGAAAGGGACATGGTTTGGACTGGTCTGAAGGGGACGATGAAACTTTGGGCTCCTATGGCCGCATAGAGCCTTGGCTAATTTTGAGTCCCCTGGAAAGGTGGCTCTGTGCGTTTGAGAGGAAGCAAGGCAGGTGGGGACCCATCGGTGCTCATCAGGTCTCCATCAGGAATGTCTGGAGAGCCTGTGTTTAGCAGTGTCCGCTTTGAGAGTTGGAGGAGGCTTCTATCCTGGGCCTGGCATGGCCACGTTGCTGTAGCTTTGTGTTTCATTCTCTGGACCTCTCTGCCCCATGAAGCTCCAGTCACTTGGGAAGAAACACATCTCCCTGCTTATACTCTGTTGTCTGGTGCAGGAGTGGTGGGCTTGGTCTGAGCTAGTCAGTGTGTGCCAGGTGTAGGAGGGGAAGGATGGGTTAGAGGAGGGAGGCGCAGGCCCAGAGAGGTGTAGGATGGTTTGTGAGTTGTCAACTCCTGGCAGCAGTGGCCTGGGGAGCTTTCTGGGGTTTGGCAGAGTGAGAGGTCATCAGCATGTCCTTGCCCACCTGAGCCATCTGTCAGAGTAGGAAGGTGTCTGTGAGGGATGAGCCTAGGCCTTTCCTGTGGTTCTCTCAGCAAATGAAATCCATGGGACAGTCAGACTTGGATGCTGCTTGTTCATGTGCTGGGGCCAGGCTCTGTCTGGTGCTACCTATTTGCTCTGCCCCAGCATAGGGAGGCAGGGCCTGGGGGCAGTGCCTGATCCTAACCTCTCCATTCAGAGATACATACAGCCAGACATCTGGTAAAATGGTGAAATGTCTTCCCCACTGACTGCCACCACAGGGGCAGGACCTGAGAGCACCGTTCCGGTCCTATCTAGCAGAGGATATTTGCTATTTAAAGGGAACATGAGGGCTAGTGGCTCAGGTAGAAAAAGATGCAGGGCTTGCAGTATGTCTTAGGGTTCCTATTGTTCTAATGAAATACCGTGACCAAAGCCACTTAGGGGAAGAAAGGGTTTATTTCAGCTTACAGCTCTGTATTGCTGAGGGAAGTCAGGGCAGGAACTCAAAACACGGTAGAAACCGGGAGGCAGTTGCTGATGCAGAGGCCATGGAGGGGTACTGCTTACTGGCTTGCTCCGCTTGCTTGCTTTCTTTTTATTAAATTTTTTCATTTATTTTACATCTTGACCACAGTTTCCCCTCCCTCCTCTCCTCCCGTTCCCTCCATCTACCTCCCCCTCTCCCCTTCCCCCCCCATCCACTCTTCTGTTTCTGTTCTGAATGGGGCAGGCCTCCCATGGGTGTCAAGAAAAAGCATGGCATATTAAGTTGAGGTAGGACTAAGCTCCCTCTTTGTATTAAGGGTGGGATTGGGTGGCAGAGTGGGCCTTGGGGGAACAGAATTCAGTGGGTGGTGGTAGTGGTGGTGTAGCCTGCAAGCAGGCCTCTCATCTGCTGACTGCTCAGCTTGCTTTCTTACACACCCGAGGGCCACCTGTCCAGCGGTGGTACCACCACGATGGACTGGCTCTCAACCACTAAATCAGAGAATGTACCACACAAGCTTGTTCATAGGCAGGTCTGGTGGTGGAATGTTCCCAAATGAGGTTCCCTTTTCCCAAATGACTAGCTTACACCAAGTTGACATTGTTGGCAGCAGGCGCTGAACAGGCCTTGTGCATAGGCTGTTTGCCCTAAGTTGCCCTAAGGTGCCCTTTTGTCCTTCCTCTTTTCCTGTGGTCAGTAAGTCACAGGATGTTTATGATATAGCTATTGCTGGAACATTGTTTCAAGAATCAGCTCTCTGCTTGCGGTCTTCCTGTTTGGCTGAGCTGCTGGGATGCAGGTAGGAACCTGAGGAACGTACCCTGACCCCATGGAGAGTAGGAAGTAGCAGGGTATATAAGGCTGATGGATAGTCAATAAAGGAACTCTCTTTGAATGACGAACCACAGTGTGTCCAGAGTGCTGCTTAACCTCGGCGTCCCTCGCCAGTTCTCGGTTCCTGGCTGTGCAGGTCGCGGCATGACATAATAGCCTGGGTATGATGTAAATGTCCAGCCATGATAAGAGTTTAGATTTCTGTCCCCATGGTAGTCCATGCAGAACCTTACCCTGGAGTCCTACACTCCCTCAGGGTTGTGGGTGGTGGGAGTCATGACTATTATACCCTTTGTAGCAGGTGCCCCAGTGAAGGGTGTAGCTAGAGAGTTTTCTCTCCAGGTCTCGCCAAGCCCGGCAGTCGGACAGCCCACTTATAAAATAAACACACAGACGCTTATATTATTTAAACTGTTTGGCCTAATGGCTCAGGCTTCTTGTTAACTGTTCTTATATCTTAAATTAACCCATTTCTATTAATCTATACTTTGCCTCATGGCTTATCGTTACCTTACACTTCCTTGTCATGGCAGCAGCTGGCAGTGTCTCTCTGCCTCAGCCTTCTACTTCCCAGAATTCTCTTCTCTGCTTGTCCCGCCTATACTTCCTGCCTGGCTACTGGCCAATCAGCATTTTATTTATACAGAGAGATATCCACAGCAGAAGGGTCAGGTGACCTCAGAGCAGTTTCTTCTGGCAGCCCTGAGCACTCACGAGTAGGCTTGGACAACCTGGGGATGTGATATCTTGCTTCTGGAAGCCATGTTTGTTCCAGTATCTGTAGGCTTATGCATGCTGATGACATGTGCTGAGGGCTCTGCAGCTGCTATCCTCTCTCTGCATAGCATAAAAGTAGCCATTTCATTAATGAATTTGTTTATTTTGCGGTGCTGGGCATCAAATTAAGAGCCTTGTACTCGCTAAGTGAGTGCTCTGCCACTGAACTACATCTGCCAGAGATTCACCTGCCTCTCTGCCTCTGCTGGGATTAAAGGTGTGCACCACCATGTCCGACCCAAAGTTAGCCATTTTGAAGTACACAATCCCTGGCATTTAGAGCACTCACGACGCTGCAGACCACCGCAATATACATGTGCAACTTTTCCGTAAGTTCCAGGAGGGACTCTGGCCTGTTCCCCTGTCACCTTGCCTTCCTCCTCCTGCCAGCCACTGCTCTGCGTGCCCACCCTGTGGTCCTTCCTCTTCTGGATATCTGACACTCAGGAAAGGGCTTTGACACACACAACTCTCTGGCTCTTGTTCCTGGGCAGCTTTCTGTGCTCATGCCTGGCATTCTGTGACCTCTTCCTTTTTCTGTCCCATGCTCTCTACCTGCCTGCCTGATGTTGCATCTCTCCTACCCACTTGCCTGACATCATGTGCTCTTCTGCCTGCTTTCCTGCCTGCCTGATGTCATGTATTTCCTGCCATCTGGCCTGATGTCCTATGCCCTCTGTCTTTGCAGCTGCCGACTACAGGTCCATTCTGAGCATTAGTGACGAGGCAGCCAGGGTGCAGGCCCTGGACCAACACCTCAGCACGCGTAGCTATGTCCAGGGGTACTCCCTGTCCCAGGCAGATGTGGACGTGTTCAGGCAGCTCTCAGCCCCTCCCGATGACTCAAGGTTCTTCCACGTGGTTCGGTGGTTCAGACACATAGAAGCGCTCCTGGGTGGCCCCCAAGGCAGAGGCGAGTCCTGCAGGCTCCAAACAAGTGAGTAACAGCAGTAAACCTCTGCTCCAAGGTCAAGGGCGTAAGGTGCTACAGGACAGTGGATATCCTACTGGAGACTCACCTCCATATTTCAGTCAAGTGTTCCCATGGGGCAGAAGCCATGCTTGCAGGGTCTGGTAGAGTGAAGTTATGTACCCAGAATGGCAGAGCTCAGAGCCACCGTGACCAGGGACCACTTTGGGGCCACACTGCATGCTGCTGCGGGCCTGTCTGGGGGTTCAGTTAATGTTTTGCTCATAGTGGCTCTTAGTTCTTGTCTTTGGTCCCATAGGTTACATTTGTTTCTCTTGAGGTGCAATGTCACTGAGTATTAGCGTTGAACCTTTCAAAAACCAGACATAGGTCTCCTGTCTGTGGTTTAAAATGAAGTCAGCCATGCCTGTGGGTGCTGCTGGGCACAGTTGTTAGGATAGGGAGGCACTACTGGGGAGGCTCTGGTTTGGGACCCAAATGGTTTGTCACCTTGATCTGACCATATGGAAATGTTCCCTTCTGTGGGTGCTCCCTCCAGTTTCTCATGGCTATAGGTGGAGAGGGCTGAGTGCTGACTTAGGGTAGTCCCTGCTGTGGCCTCCTTGAGGCTTTGCCGACTTAGGGTGGGGAACTTGGAACATGTGGAAGGGTCTGCTAGGGTCTTGATTTTTCTGGATTATCCTAAGTAAACACCGTACTCTAGCCTAGGTGGGGGATGTGGCAGCATAAGTGGTCTTCCCTGGACATCTGCTGTCCTTGTGTGCGGCACTGTGTCCAGGTGTCATATGTACCATTTTTGTCTGCTCCAAAAAGCTCACAGTCAGATTGTCTGAACACTATGCCCCAACTCCAAGTCATGGCGGTAGGAATGAGATCAGGGACCTGGTCCTGGCTTCAGCAGCCACCCATCTACGCTTCCTTTATGGTCCTAGGAAGAACTGAACAGGCACACACCACTGTCCGTGCCAGTGGACACAGTAGAGCATTACTTCTCAGGGGCCTCGTGACCATGAAGAGAGGGTCTCCCACTACAGTCAGCCACTATCCCCTGAGGCTTCTCTGAGGGATGCTTTTGTATGGAGGATAGACCAAGGACAGCACTAACAGGATTATCCTGCTTCCTCCAGTACCACAGCTGCCTATGAGGCCACCAGGACCTTGTAAGCCTGTGAAGAACATGTTAGGTCAAATGTCCCTTAAGCAAAATGTTCAGAAGCTTGGCTAGAGGGAAAAGCAGGGTGGAGCTGGGCTACCTGGCTTTTGGCAGGCCTAGGCTCCAGAGTCTAGTGTCCACAGCATGCTTCTGGATTAATAGTAGCTCTGTCTGCCTCCATGTGGCTGTGAGGACTAGAGTTCTCCCTGTCCTGGTGTCTCTAAAGTGTGGTCTCCAAGTGAGAACACCTCCCCACTTCAAGCACTACTCCCCAGGACAGTCCACCATTCCTTCTGCTTGCTGCTCTATACATTAAACAGCCATATCTCGCCTTCACCAGCCTCCCCTTCTCAAGCCTGAGGCCTTAGCAACAAAGGACCCTGTCAGACATGGAAAATTCATATGTTCTTAGCCTTCATGGTCCCCTTCCAGAGGAGCCAGCCCTCTTCCCACCAGCCCCCCTGCCTCCTTTCTCCCATCTTGTCACCCTCTCTGATTCACCTTGGAGATCCACTCCATACCAGGGCTTTGAGCTTTGCTTGGGAGCTCTCACCTGGAACTGGGGCTCAGCCCATTTGGCCCCTTAATTCTCCCAGTTCTTCTGGAGGAGGCAGACATACTGCCACTGAGGAAAGGGTCTGCTGGAAGCCAAGGTAAAGTAGGAAGTTTCAGGTTCTGAGTGCTCCCTCCTAGGCAGGTGGCCACAGCTGGGGCTCAAGCTGCCTGCATTACCTCACGCTCCTGGGGCAGTCTGTTGCTTCCCAGCAGCTTCTCCATCTTTGGACCTCCAGCCTCTTGCATCCCATTTTCACAGTGTAGCTGTCGGTACTGCAGAGCTGCCTGTTGGGTCAGTGACGCTTTCAACATGGTAAACATGCCACCATGGTGCCCGGCCTGGAGTGGAACTGTTTCCGTGTGTATGTGTGGAGTGAGAGCTGACCGCTAAATGTGGCCCAAATTTTACAGAGACTCACCTTCAGCTCTCAGCTAAGTAGCCCTTGGCAATGTTTTTCCTGTGAGAATGCATCAGGACCTCCATTTTTGGTGTCACCTCTGGGTTTTACAAGCAAGGACAGTGACACCAAATTCTTCATCACATCACAGAGTGAGACTTTCCCATAAGGATGCCACCGTGGGCTGAGGCTAAACTTGGTGTCTGATGAACGGTTTGGGGTTTTCCTCCACCCTAGTCTGTGGCCACCTGTGACTGGATCCCGAACTCACCTGGAGGAAGAAGGTCCTGCTTGCAGCTAACCGCTGGCACCTCCCTCATATGCCCCGACACAGTGGGAAGTCCTCCCCTTTATCTTTAGCCTGTTAGTTACCAACGCCTTTTATTCTGTCTAGTGTGGTCTGGGCAAGGACTGGAACCTGGAAATGGCCTGTGCCCTGAACAAATTTCTCTGTGACTCTCGAAGTGGACTCAACAGATTGACAGGCTCAGATGTGGTGGTACCTGTAGGCAATTGCTCATAGAAGTTAGAGGTGGCTGGAGGCAAGAGAAGTATCCATGTGAGGGAAGACTGGGACCAGGTCAGCTCAAGACCTTCCCCCTGCTCAGCAGAGGTGAGGGGGGCTGATGGACTGGGCACCTTACAAAGGTGTGTTAGGCTCTTGGCAGGGCTAAGGAGGAAGGCAGGTATGCCCCCACAGAGCACAGGAGCAGGCTGTGGATGATCACATGGTTTCCCGGTGGCTTCAGTCAGCCATACTGGACTGAGATTGTGAGGCTTGAAGCATCATCCTTGTGACATCTTCAAGTTCCCAGGCATGCAGATTAGGGACAGCCTTTCTCAGGGCTAGAAGCAGGTCTGTCTTTGGGGAAGGACCTACAGGCCTTGGACACATTCCAAGGAGGGACTGTGCCATGTAGTGTCCAGAGCGGGCACTGCCTGAGAGAAAGGGGCTGGGCTGGGGAGCCTGTCAAGGCCATGTGGACCAGCCTGGGTGGGGATGGAGGTGCAGCAGGCTTGTATCCAGAGGTTAGAGTCAATCTGGCTGTGGGGCCAAGCCAGATCTGATGACAAGGACCCAGAAAAGGAGGGGTTAGAGGCCTTTCTCACCTTGACCTTTGATGCACCTGGTGACTAGGAAGTGGCCTGTGAGTCACAAATTGTCCAGACTCTTACGTTGCACAGGCAAAGGATCCTGAGAGCTGGCAGCAACCACATCTTGTTTGTCGGGATGCAGCACTATGCAGAACGTGCACTGAAAATTACAAACTAGGGAGGCTGAGGCCAGAGGATCCTGAATTTAAGGCCAGCCTGAACCACAAGGAAAGTTTCAGAAAGGCCTGGGCTACAAAGTGAGAACCTGTCTCAAAAGCACAGTTCCATTGTTGAACCCAGGTGTTGAGAGCTAGTGGTGACCTGCTGTGTGACCTGTCTACTCTTCTGCCTCCAGGTAAAGGCCGGCGAGTGCAGCCTCGGTGGACCCCTCCAGCAGGGACTGAGCCCTGCAAGCTCCGCTTGTACAATAGCCTCACCCGGAACAAGGTAAGAAGGATGAGATGCCCTGTGCCCTTGCAGAGCAAATCATAGCTTGTTAACCACATGGCTCCATGTTTCCTCCTCTTGATTCAGGGTCCTTCTCTTACTCCTGTGCTATGGCCTTTGGAACCCAGACAGAGCTGTGCTCTGAAAATAGGGCACAAATACTTTGTACACAATCTTTGGGAAAGCCTACCTGCTGGCCAGGCGTGAGTGTTCAAGGTCATCATCACAGCCAAGCCAAGCGCTGGCAGCTTTCAGGAGGACTCATGGCTGTCTAGATTGTCCCAAGCCAAGCAGATTAGCCAAAGTGGCAAACCTGCCAGGTGGTGTTGGAGCTTGGAGCCCAGCATGTGCCAGGATGCCGGCACAGGCTCTTGACCTGATAGGCTTATCATGATTTGCTCTGCTTGGCTCATGGCCATGGTGGCACAGGCTCCAGAAAGCTCTCCAGTTGTGGGCTGGGTTGTTGTTGTTTTTGTTTTAATGTTTTATTTTTAAGTGTGTGTGTGTGTGTGTGTGTGTGTGTGTGTGTGTAGGGGGTGTATGTGTGCATATGAATACAGTGCCCACAAAGGTCAGAGAATTCAGATCCCTTGGAGATGAAATTACAGATGGTTGTGAGTCCCCCAGCGTGGGTGCTAGGAACTGAATTCAAGTCCTTTAAAGAAGTATGCACTCATCTCTCCAGCCCCCTGGCTGGTTTTTTGGTCAGTACACATGCTTAGCAAGCAGGAGATAAGTCTGGGACAGGTCCCATCTCCTTATGTAACTCACTGATGATGACGCCTCCAGAGAAGTCTGAGAGTGTTGGGATGCCCTGGCTAGCTGCTGAGGGCCTTGTGCTCTTTATCTGGACAAGACAGCATCAGTGCCAAGCTCCTGAGATGGTTGTCTGGAGCAGGTAGGATTCAGGGTGGAACTTGTTAGCTGCAACTTCTGTTAAGCGAGCATTTTCACAACAGCAACCTTGTTCCCTTACCCACTCTGAGGAGAAAGGCCCCAGGGAGGAGGGGATAAGGATGCCTTCGCCAGGCTCCCACTACACAGCTTATGTACTGTGCCACGACTTTATCAGTGAAACGGAGACAGGAAGGTCTTGCTGGTTGTGGCTCAGGCCTATCATCTAAATTTGTGCTGGTTGTGGCTCAGGCCTATCATCTAAGTTCGTTTAGGTGGAGGTAGGAGGATAGTGAATTCCAAGTAGAGCCTGGCTCACAGATAAATGGCCCTAGGCAATCAGTTAGTGTGCTGATTGTGACTTCTTTTGCTGTGCCGAGGAGTTTCTTGAGTTTCTGGTGATGGCATTCCTTGTTTTTTAACAAGGATGTATTTATACCTCAAGATGGGAAGAAGGTGACGTGGTACTGCTGTGGGCCGACTGTCTATGATGCATCTCACATGGGACATGCCAGGTAGGTCTGGTGCCTGGGATCTACACTGCTGGAGGATTAAAGACCACAGGAAGTGGACGTGCACAGAGCCTATGGTTTCCATCCTGGAATCTACCCAGACACTGTCCCTACCTACCCCAGTGGACATGTGATGTGTCCATGACATGCAGACTTTAGGTGTAATGGGTTGTAACCCCTTCCCTGCCACACAGCGCACGCGCACGCGCGCGCGCACACACACACACACACACACACACACACGTTCATGGGTGTGACTTTTCACAGGTGATGGCTGATGGGGTAACGGCCATGGATCCTGCCCCAACAAGCTGAGTTTCCTTAGCCCAGGTGCCTGGTCCAGAAGTGCTGAGGGCTGCAAGGTTTTCAGATTTTGGACTATTTGCATATGAACAGGGGGTCTTGGGGATGGAACCCACACTGAAACACAGCATTTATTTAGTTCATGTATATCTTAAATACATAGCCTAGAGGTAATTTTAATTTTTAACAGTTTTGTTCATGAAACATTATTTCATAGAGTGGAGTGGAAGTTTCTATTTGTGGCATCATGTGGGTGCTCAGAAAACTTGGGATTTGGGGATGTTTCTGGTTTTAGGGTGCTCAGCCTGTGCATGCTCTTCTTGGAATGTCCAGATAATGGACAGTGTGTGCCAACTGGGGAACTGTGCTTTCCACTGTTTTAGGTCCTACATCTCTTTTGACATCCTGAGGAGGGTGCTGAGGGATTACTTCCAGTATGATGTCTTTTATTGCATGAACATCACGGACATTGATGATAAGGTAAAGGGAGTTCCTACGGTAACATTCACATCTGAATAGCTGACATGAGAGGAAGCAGGACTTTCAGATAAGAAAATACAGCTGCAGAACATCGCTTAGGAGGCAGATTATGAGTTTGAGGCCAGTCTGGACTGCTTAGGGAGTTGCAGGACTGTTTGGGCTACATGAATGGACAGGTGGGCTGAAGGACAGGCTGGCTCAGGTCTGACCTAATAAACACTGAGTCCCTGCTATGAACTGATAACACAGTTTATGCAGTTATAGGGTCATTTGCATAGGCATGTAGATCCTGCTAGATATCTGCACATTTGTATCATTGGCTAAGTGTCCATAATTCCTGGTTCTTAATGGAACAGGCCTACTCTGTATCTCACTAGCTGAGGAAGTTGGGGCCTCAGTGACCTGCCTTAGACACCCGAAATTGACAGACCTCAGCCACACTTTGCAGGTACAGGTGGAGGGTGGTAATAGTGTCCCACAGTGCCACACTATTTAGGACCTTTGGCTGCCCCCATTCCCCTTCGCCCTCGCTCAGGGTTGCAGTGTGGGCAGGGTTCTACACATGGGAGGGTGTGGACTCTGATTGTTACCAGTCTCCCACCTTGGCAGATCATCAGGCGGGCGCGGCAGAACTACCTGTTTGAACAGTATCGGGAAAAGAAACCCCCAGCTGCTCAGCTCCTGAAGGATGTCCATGCTGCCCTGAAGGTAGGCCCTCAACACCATCCTGTCTCCTCCTTGTGCCTCTTAGGCCCTTTGCAGGCCCTTGTCTAGGATGGGGTTTAACCTGACAGTCATTTCCAAGGCAATACTCAAACCTGCTGCATTGGGGTACCAAAGCTACAGCAGGTGTCACCCCTGCCATGCTCATGAGACAGTCACCAGGGCAGAGTTCTGCAGGATATGATGTGAAGTAGGTGGTCCTCCTGTCGCTTAGGGGAAGTATCTGATCTATCTCCATCCCTTTTGATCTGGACTGAACTGCTGTCTGGTCCTCAGTGCTGGGGTCATAAGCAATCTGATGCCCACTTCTGACCTCAAGGCAGACACATGATCTCTAAGTCCTTGTCACATTCACAGTGCTATAACCTCCACTGAGGAAGTGTGTTCTCTCAGTTTCACACCTTTACTCTGAATGATCCTCCTTTTAATGTATAGACTCTTATATTACAGTGTCTTAGTTATTTTCCTATTGCTGTGGTAAAACACCATGACCGAGGCAACTTAATAGAAGTTGATTTTGGCTTATGGTTCCAGAGTGATGAGCCCATCATGACAGGGAGGCATGACAGCAGTTAGCAGGCATGTTAATAGGAGCAGGAAGCTGAGAGTTCACATCCTCAAACAGAAGCACAAAGCAGAGGAAGCGAACTGCAAGTAGTCAGGTGTGGTTTTAAGCTCTCAGAGCCTGCCCCCAGTGACGTCCTTTCTCCTGCAAGGCCGCACCTCCTAAACCTCCCTAAACAGCACCACTACGTTCAGACCAAGTGCTCAACTCCCAGAGCCTGTGGGAACCATTTCTCTTTAAACCATCATATATGGTGAGAATGGATCCTTCTGCTTCCTGTCATAGTCCACCCTTAGCAACTACAGTAACAGCTGCTGGGATGCTCATGGCATTGTCCCTGAGAAGAAATGAGGCCTGGAGTTAGAGCATAGCTGTCTTTGGGCTGGGAGCTGGGGGCGCAGGGGCACCCTTGACAGAGAGGTGGCGCCAGCTGTTGGGGCTTGTTCGATGTACATTTCGTTACACCCATTTTGCATGGGGGGCAACTTGCTCAGTAGAGTTAAGCATCCTGTCTAGGCACACATGAAGAAAGGCAGCAGATCTGCCTGGGTTGGGAGTTAAAGTCTGGACACTGGGGCACACAGTGCTCTGATGCATTGAGTCAGCTTTAGGAAGTGGGGTTCTGCGCTGTGCCTGACATATTTGGTGTGTTCTTATGGTTGTAGCCATTTTCCGTCAAGTTAAGTGAGACAACAGATCCCGACAAGAGGCAGATGCTGGAGCGGATCCAGAGCTCTGTGAAGCTTGCCACAGAACCACTGGAGCAGGCCATGCACTCCAGCCCCTCTGAAGAGGAAGTAGACAGCCGTGTGCAGGTGAGCTCTCCTGGGTCTTGAACAACCATTTGTATAAAACTCTGCACAAGATTGATCCACATTCAGAGTCAATGTGACCCAGACCCGCAGCTCCGTTCTTAGGGCTCAGCTAGTGTCCCGTCCCACCTGGGAACCCCAGCCTGTGGAGCCCCATTCCCCAGGCATGGGGCTCAGCACCACGGGAATTGAACCTGGCTTTGGCTTCCCTGTGAGCCCATATTGCCACTCTCTTTCCCCCGTGCTCCCTCCTTCCACTTGTGCAGCAACCATCCGTTTCCCACTCCACCATTATCCACTGGATCTTCCCCCACATTTCTTGGTAGCAGAAAGCAGAGCCGGCAATTGAAGGGGAAGTGAGCAGCAACTTGTAGTTGGCAGTGGAGCCAGGGCTGCCGCACTTGCCAACTCTCCCACTTCTGAAAAAGCCTCCTTGAAACAGAAGTGAGGGCATCCTGCCCTCTGTCCTTCCGCCATAGCAGCTCTCTGAACACAGAAGGCCCTTCCCCTTTGTGCTAGCACCCCCTGCTGGCCACTCTTTAACCAGACAGGAGGAACATGGCTGCAGGTCATCAGGTCTCACAAAGGTTTGCTCAGGAGAGACCTGGCTTCTTTCTGTGTTACAGACTTGTGTCCCACTTGGGGCCCCACCTGAGCTGACCGTTCTACCTTTTGCTCACTTTTTCTGTTAGGATTTCTCTCTTCTGTGTTCCTGCATGACAGATTCTGGTGTTTATGAGGAGTCCATGTTGATAACCATGAGGGCCATGTGCTTTCCCTCAGGTTGTGTTTTTGAGATGGGCCCACTTGTTATTGCCATTCCTCCGGGGCAAGTTTCTCTCTCATGCTTTTGAGGCCTGCAGTCTGGTGACCAACAATCCCACTGAAGTCTTTCCCCAGTTTTTCTACCAGTACCCATCTTAAAAAATGTCACACACACATACACACACACAAAAAAAGTCACACATTCCAGCACTCAGGAGACTGAGGGAGGAGGATTGTAGCCAGTTCCAGGTCAGCCTGTGCAATATATGGGACTGTGTGTGTGTGCGCGCGCGCGCATGGAAAGTCCTGATGATATATGTAACATAGACACTGCCATCTTAGCCGGGTGGTGGCACATGCCTTTAATCTCAGCACTCAGGAGGAAGAGGCAGGTGGATCTCTGTGAGTTTGAGGCCAGCCTGGTCTACAGAGCTAGTTCCAGGACAGCCAGAGCTGTTACACAGAGAAACCCTGTCTCAGAAAACAAACAAACAAAACAAAAACGCTTTCATCTTAGCCCTGTAAGCACACATATCTCAGTACAGGAGCAGCCACACTTGTGTGCTGCTGTACCCACCATCCGCCACCAGAGCTTGCCACATTCTCAAACGGAAGCTGCCTATAAAGCACTGGTTGCCCAGGCCTTTTCCTAGACCCAGCATCCTGCCTTCTTTGTCTGATTGTTTAGGGACCTTGAGCAAGGAGTCCTAATTCTTGTGGCTGGCTTCTCTCAGCACGGTGCCTTCCAGGTTCATCCATGTTGCAGTGTAGGCCAGCGTTTTTATCCTTTTAAGGGAAATGACCTTCCATTGTGCCATGGCCACTGGCTGTCCACTCCCGTGTTGTTCTGCTGTTTGCTGTTGTATTGCTGAAAACATAGTGTGCACGCGTTTGTTCCAGACCCTACCTGCCTTTAAAAGCTTTTCACGGGTGCCAGAGTGGAATTGCACGATCCTACTTGGATTCTCTGTCCAGCATTCTCAGGAATGCCGTTCTGTTTACGCAGCACACTTGTACATTCTCACCAGTGCTTGGTGCCCCACGCCTTTGGTAATAGCCAGCCCAGTGTGTGGGAGGCAGTCCCTCTTGTGGCCTATGATTGCATTTCCCAGCTGCCAGTGGTGTTGTGTATCCATGTGTGAACTGTATGTGGTGTGTTGCCTCTGTGCAAGTTCCTCAGAGTTTCTTCAGGACATATTCTAGCATATAGAATTGCTGAGTATTAGACCATATATTTGGAGGACTTTTGGCAGTCCCCAACACTGACCATACGTTCCCAGGTTCTCTGAAGGGCCCAGGGGACTTGTGTGGAGTTGCATTGTTTCTGAGATTGGTCACAGCGACACAGGTGAGACACCATCATGCTGAGAATAGGCAGATGCTGCAAGATTCCATACACAAGATTCCATACACAGCTCTGAATCGACCTACACGCAGCACGTACTGCCCTGGAAAGATCAGCCCTGTAGGAACCGCATCTCCCAGGGAAGCCCACAGGAGCCTCAGCTGTCAGGGCTGTGGTTTCTACATCAGCACAGTCAACAGCTTAGACTCCAGGAAGTAAAGTGAGTGCTCCATCCCCGTGGTCTCCAGTGTTAGAGCAGAGCCCATGGGGGCTGCTGCAGCAGGGCCAGGCACCAGCTGCTCAGCAGAGGGAACCTGGCCGTCCTCAAGGTGGCAGCCTTGTTCCTTCTCACATAGATGCTTGTGAGTTCGCCAGTGGCCACACCCAGCATGTGCACCTTCACCTGGCTCTCTGGTCTCCCCTTCTTTCCTTTGTATCAGTCAAGTGAGTGTTTGGAGGTAACACCTATGACTTGGATACCTCTCCCAAAGTCTCCTGAGACAATTTTGCTGCTTTCTTGTGTGTGGTGATTTGGACCCCTGTCCTGCCCCTTCTGGGGTTGTTGGCTTTTTTCTGAATGGTTTCTTAGCATCCTACCATCTCTGCCCACCAAAGCTTTTCACTTAACGTAGCTAGCATGCCTGTCTAACAGCCTTCCTCCCACTGCTTTTCAGTGAGCAGAGAGCCTTAGTTTTCATCCAGATTTATCCCTGTTGTTTGAGTCTTGGGTCTCACTATATATCTCAAGCTAGCCTAGAACTCTTGGTGGCCTGGAATTCAGCTCCATGCCTCATTTTCCGAGTGCTGGGATTGCAGGCCTGCTGC
>CABHPH010100915.1:24323-42542 GCA_902168325.1 Peromyscus nudipes
GGAACTCACTCTGTAGCCCAGGCTGGCCTCGAACTCACAGAGATCTTCCTGCCTCTGCCTCCTGAGTGCTGGGATTAAAGGCGTGCTAGGATTAAAGGTGTGCGCCACCACTACCACCACCACCACCCCCATCTCCCCCCACCCTACCCCCGGCCTCTGTGTTTTCTTTCAAAGATGTAAAGTTTTAGAATTCCCCTGGAAGTCGTGCACATTACTTTATGAGTGTTTAAGTGAGGATTCTGCCTTCCCCTAGGCAGGGGATGCCCTCCTTCCCAGGGGCTATGGCACCAGGACTTTCTGCATGTCTCCTATGTGGACTCTGTCAGTTGTACTGTCCAGCCCAGCAGGAGCACCTACTGCCAGTCTGAGCGGAAGCAAATGTTGGTGGTATCCTGTGGCATGTGGAACGTTCCAGAACAGCCTCTAGGTCTGTTGATCCTCTGGCTCTGTCTGCAGCACCAATCCTTGCCATTCTTTGTTGCCTCTTTCCTTCGTTCTTTTTTTTTTTTTTTAAGACTTTTTTAGAAATTTTATTTGTAAGTTTATGTGTGTGTGCCTGGGTGAGTTTATAAGCACCACATGCATACAGGAGTCTATGAAAGTCCGAAGAGGGTATTGGATCTCCTGGAACTGGAGTTGTCGTGAGCTGCCCTGGGGTGCTGGGAACCGAACCTGGGTCCTCTGGAAGAGCAAGCCATCTCTCCATCCCAGCTTTCATTCTCTGCTCTGTTTTGTCTTACTCCTTAATAGGTGGAGCTCATTTTCTGTTTTAAGTGGGTTTTTTTGTTGTTTTGGTTTGTTTGTTTGTTTTTTGGAGACAGAGTCTTACTGTGTATCTCTTCATAGTCCTGAAACTCATTATGTAGACCAGGCTGGCCTCAAATTCACAGAGATCTGCCTGCCTCTGTCTTCCAAGAGCTGGGATTAAAGGCATGGTTAAGATTAAAGGTATGTACCATCACTCCAGGCCTGTGTGCTGGTCCTGATAGCACATGCTTAGAGCAGCTTTTGATAACCTTTCTAACCTTTTGAAAGGTCTGGTTCTTATCTCCAAGTGGATTGCACTTTTCACATCAACTTAGTTGCTGTTTGGGTGAGATTCATTCACCCAGCAGACGTGTGTCCTGTGCGCCTAAGCAGGAGGTTGGCTTCTGGTGTCAGGCTGGGGACACTGTCTTATGCCAGAGGGCCTTCTGTATTCTTTGTGCTGCACCTCCTGTCCCTCAGCTGTGTGGTGGGGTTCTGTGTGTCTTTGCTAGTTTTTTTGACAGTTCATCCTGTTGATACAATGGTTAAAAGTCTACTGAGAAGAAGGTCCGCTGATGCTGGGTCATTTGCCTCTCCTGTTCTAACCAAACCACCTGCCTTCCCTCCCTTCCTTCTATGCTGAGCTGAAACCCAGGGTTTCATACATGCTAGGTAAGCACTCTGCTACCGAGCACCAGCCTTTTCTCCTCCCCTTTTTGGAGTGGGGGATGAGTCTCCTTGTGGTACTCACATTAGCCTTGAATGCTGCCTTGACACCTTAGCCTTCAGATTGGCTAAGATTGTAGGTCTGTGCTACCAGGCCTGGCTGTTTGCTTCTTAAAGATCTTATTTTTACCATGCCTTTAGACCCAGCAGATGGAGCTCTTGAGAGTTCTAGGCCAGCGTGGTCTACAAAGTGAGACTTTGTCTCAAACAAATCAACAAACAAAAAGGTATTTCTTAGACTAGGCTCTGAGTCACATAAAAAGATGAGAGGTATCATGTTCCTGCTCCCTGGGCGGCTGCTCCCATCACCACACCCCACTAGCGTCATGCCTTTGTTACCATCTGGCAGGCAGCCTTCTTTGATAAGTGGTTATTTGGCTTTACAGTCAGCTTCCTAACGTTGGGATTACACAGGTGACCACATGTGCTGTGTGTCCTGTGGGTTTGGACCCATGGCTAAGGACTTGGATCCATCATCACAGACCTAAGGCTGTGGGTGTGGGTGCTCCACCTGCTCTCTCCCCTGAGCTGCTGGTCGCTGCTGAACTTCATGTGTCTCTATAGACGAGCCTTCCCCAGGTGTGACTGGATTGCAGTTGCATGGAATGTGCCTTTCCAGACTGGCTTCACACCAAAATGTAAGAGACTTCCCCTCCTCACCTCCATACATACCACCACCAATCCTCCAGAGACATCTGCCACACACCCTGCAGTTCATTCAGTTTTGACACTCAGTGAAAATGGCCTCCGAGCCTGGGAGGTGAAGGCCTCACAACTTCACCTGCCAACCCCAAGTAATAAGCTGTCACCTACCTTGTGACTGGTCAGCTGTGAATCCAGGGTCCCCATAGTCTTTCTCAGCTTCAGTCAGTTTGCCAGGACCAGTCACCGAACTCAGGGAAACAACTGAGATGCATTCACTGGCTTATTAGTAAAGCATGCAGAGGCTGAGGCCCAGCCAGGTCACCACTCCTGCATGCTCAGCTTCAGCTACCCAGAACTTCCCAACAGTGTCCTTTGGCTTTTTTGTGGGGTTTTTCTTCTTGTTGTTTTGTTTATTTTTTGTTTTTGTTTATTGACATAGGGTCTTTTCACAGTCCAGTCTAGCTTCAAACTGATTATCCTCCTGCCTCAGCTTCCTAAGTGTTGGAATTATACATGTGACCACCACAGCCCACTTTCTTTGGTTTCTTGTGAGCCTTCATGATGCAGGTATGCTTGATTAGTCTGTCGAAAGCCACTGATAGTCAGCTCAGCCTTCCATCCTCCCCTTTTGTAACCTTGGTGGCTGGAACTCTCTTGACAAGCAGACCCCACTTCAAGGCTATGCCCTCAATGGAACAAAAGGTGCTCCTTCACCCAGGAAATTCCAAACTAGTTAGAGGCTTTGTGTAAGAAACTAGAGATGAGTGTTGTGTAATTATTTCACAGTACCACTGCTTCTCTTAGAAATCTGTGTTCTAAGTTTTTCATGGCCTCACAGCTCATGTCTTTTTAGCACTGACTAATATTCCATATCCTATTGTCTAGGTGCACCCATTCGTTTATCTGAATGGTGTCTTGCTTCCAGGTCTGGCAGTTAGGAATAAAGCTGCTATAGACAGCTGTGTGTGGGCTTTGTGTGGACCCAAGTTTTCAGCTCTTTTGGATAAATAACAGTGAGTGTGCTTGCCAGATCATTCAGCAAACGAATGCTTATTTCTTTCGAAGCTTCCAACTGTCTACTAAAGTGTTGGCACCATTCTGAGCTCCACTGGTCTTGAGAAAGTCCCCACTGTGGTGTCATCAGCAGAGTCCAGAAGACTCTGCCACCATCGTAGGTGTGGGGCTTATGGGAATTGGGTTGGGTTTACTTACGTTTTGGTATGTGTGCATGTTTGTGCAGCAGTCAGAAGAGGGAGTCCAATCCCTTGGATCTGCAGTGACAGGCAGTTGTGAGCTACCCATTATGGGTGCTGAGATTTAAATTTAGGTCATCATGGCTCAGCAGCAAGTGCTCTCCAGCCCCTGTGCTGTGTTTTATTTTATTTTGAGACAAGACCTTTCTTTAGCCCTGGCTGTCCTGGAACTCACTATGTAGACTAAGCTGGCCTAGAACTCACAGAGATCCACCTGGCTGTGCTGTGTTTTAATTTGAGTTCATTGATGGCATGTGTTACCAAGCACCTTTTCATGACTGTTTTGCACCTACTTTAAAGAACATTTTTTAAAATGTTGATCTCTTAGGGCTGGACAATGGCTCAGTGGTTAGGAGCACTGGATGCTCTTCCAGGTTCAATTCCCCACACCCATATGGCAGCTCACAACTGTCTGTATCTCCAGTTCCAGGGCATCCATCACCCTTAACATACATATATGCAGACAAAACACCAATGCACATTAAAAGAAAAATGTGGATCTCCAGTTGTCCGTTGCTACTTGTAGCAGTTACGTTTCTGTTCCTGTGATAAACCACCATGAACAAAAGCAACTTAAGGAAGGAGTTTGGGGGTGTGGTGCAGAGTGATGGCTTATGTTTCCAGAAGGAAAGTCCATAATGATGGGGGAGGCATGGCAACAGGGAGCCAGAGCAGGAAGCTGAGAGAGCAAACTGGAAGTGGAGTGATTCTATAAACTCCTAAAGCCCAACCCCACTGATGAACTTCCACCTCCCCAAATGGCATCACCATCAGGGACCAGGTCTTCAAATACCTGTGTCTGTGGGGGACATCCTCCTTCTAACCACCACACTACTATACCAATTTGTTGAGTGATTTTTTTTTTAAATTATATTTTTATTTATTTGTCAGGGTGGGTGCACATCCCACTATATGAACAAGGAAGTCAGAGGACAACTTGCAGGAGTTGATTCTCTCCTTCCACCATGTGGGTCCCAGTGACTGAACTCAGGGCATCAACCTTGGTAGCAAGTGTCCTTATCTGCTGAACCATCTCACCAACTCATGCTGAGTGGGTTTTCTTTCTTCTTTTTTAAAAATAAGCTTGTTTGTTTTATGTGTTAGTTTTGTGTTACTGTGACAAATTCCTGAGGGAACCGACTATTGGTGAAATTATTAAGGCCACTCCATGTAGTTAAAAGGAAGATTTATTTAGTGGGTAACTTACAAATGAAGGGATAGGTAGGTGACGGGTTCTGGAACAGACACAGCGCAGTCTGGCGGTGTTCTCTGGAGAACTCCCCTTGATCTACCTCTCTCCTCCAGGTCCAGGAAACAAGAGAGCGCTGTGCATCCTGATCTCGGGTCTTAAGGGTCCTCCCTTGGCCCCACCTTGTAGGCGTGATAGTTACCGAAGCCTCAATGGGGGTTGGAACTTCCAGACCAAAGCTGGAATGGCTACCCACTACATCTCCTTTTTGTCTAAATAAGAAGGTTCTAACTTAATACAAGATTGTATACAAAGGAATGGTTATCAAATATTGTCCAGGAGTAATGAGGGATAATGACCTAGATAAGATGGAACTACAATCAATGTGAACAATATCAAGCAAGAAACACATACTAAAATCCAGAGAAGTCTAGAGCGTAGGTAAATGGCATGTTACAAAGATCATTCCAAAAGGTGTCCTATCCTAAAGAACCTGAATCTAATACTTAATATCTTCTATCTAAGAGACTATATATATATATATATACTAAGTTGTAACTATAACTGCTAGTCTTCAATCCCATCAAAGACCT
Source organism: Peromyscus nudipes (assembly GCA_902168325.1). Lineage (NCBI taxonomy): Eukaryota > Metazoa > Chordata > Mammalia > Rodentia > Cricetidae > Peromyscus > Peromyscus nudipes. Next base: position 29,477 of record CABHPH010100915.1, read on the forward strand.
GAGAAGGAATATAATGGTACCTGAGAAATGGTAGATGGATGCAAGCAACTTTCGGGAATCTTGCAAGAGTAGACTGAGACAGCTGACAACCTGGACAGTCACCTAATGTTTCTCAGCATTGTTGGTGCATTCAAATTGGCTACAGGCCTAGAGTATCTGACAGACCATTTTCAGAAGCAGGAATTCTGAAAGACCATCTTACCCTGTCTTAGCAGAGTACAGTGGTCGCTTTCCTTGTGTCCCGCTTGTCCAGAAAGGACAGCATTGCATTCATACTGTCATCAGTCAAGACAAGGGCAGTTCCTTGCCCAGTAGGCCATTTTGTGCCAAGAAGACAAACTTCCAAATGGAAATGTCTTAGAAGCCCAACATTCTCTCAGGATCAGATTGGTACTGCCAGGAGCAATTGTGTCTTGTGTCAACAGAATTCTGAGTTATTTAAATGCCATATTCTCTAGGTCTATGAAGTGTTTGAAGATTACCTGTCCATCTGACCTATGTATCTGTAAATCTGGATAACCTAACTAACGTAACTATAGAGATGACAAGCATAGGTGACTATAAATTTATAAGTCTTATCTACCAAAATAACCTAAGGACTAAGGTTTCATGTAAACAAGGTAAACAGTCTATAAACAAATGTATGGTAAAGAACGATGACTTCAAAATTGTGACAATACACAAGGTATTTATAACAGGTAGGAATATATAGTGCAATATGCAATATGACAATAATCTTAAATATATATCAATATACCAAATATCCTAAGCAGAAGTAGAACATACATAAAGTATGACATATAAATTTACATTTGTATCTGTCATACAACCGACCTTTAAGGAGAAAAGTGCTAACAGCTCAGTTTCAGGAGTTGGAGTCCTTAGTTGGCCCTGATGCTTTGGGTCTGGGGTGGGACCACAGAACACGGTGGGAGGTGGGGGTGGAGGATGCTGTTCATTTTGTGGCTCTTGGCTTTTTTGCTGTTGTTTTTGTTTTTTGAGACAGGGTTTCCCTGTGTTGCCCTGGCTGTCTTGGAACTCACTCTGTAGACCAGGCTAGCCTCAAACTCAGAGATTTCCTGCCTCTGTCTCCCGAGTGCTGGGATTAAAGGTGTGCACCACCACCTAGCATTTTGTGACTGTTGGAAAGCAGAGATGGGAAGGGACCACCACCCTAGTGACCTGACTTCTTCTAAGCTCCCCCTCCTGTTCTTCACAGTCTGTCAGTGCTGAGAGGCAACCCTGGGGCCTCTTCTTTGATACATGATGACATCTCTGCCTGCACCGTGACCCTCACCAGTAGTCTTTAGTTAGTTTCTCTGCTTTCTGGAACAAGCTGATTGGAGCTGGCCAGATTTCCTTCTTCCAGGTATATTCTCTGCTCTGATGAAGCTCTGGCAGGTTCCTCATTGGTTAAATAGCTCTCCTGAAGTCAGTGTCCTAGATCACTGTGTGTGGCTATACCAGAACACTTGAGTCTTGGTACGCTATAAAGTACAGAAATCTATTCCTTATAAGAATGGAAAGGGGGGCGGGGAAGGCCACTTCTGACCCTTACACAGTGCACATTAATTTGTTTACCAAAGGCAGGAGACCTAAACACTTGTTAGCCCCCCTTCTCACAGTATCACCACTGGCTGTGTCTGCAGCCTGGCTTCTGGGGGACATGAAGCCCAGGGCAATCAGGCAGGCAGGCTTTCTCTCTGCTTCAAAAACCTTCCATTGTCCCACAGGCAACATCTCTCTCAGTATCAAACGTGAGAACCTGGTGGGGTTCCTGGAGGTAAAGCATGATGACTGGCCCTCTGGGAGTTGTCCCTGGTGAGGCCACCAGCCTCTTTAATTATCTGTCACACTGTTGGCTCCATGGCTGTCAACTCTGTAACCTCTCTGCTGAGCCCTGCTCTCCTGGCTGCTGTCACGACCTCACATTCCCTCTGGACGCCAGAGTCTGGAGCTGAGAAGAGCCTGTGCTTTTGTTTCTGTCTCATACCTGCTGTGTGGGTGGCACAACACTTCATACTTCCTGCAGGTCCTCACTGCTACGGTTAGAGCTAAAATCCAGTCTTCTTTATCACTTCCATGTTTATACATTTGGAGGCCATCTGATTGTGGGTTTCAAGTTTTTGCTATGAGGTATTTTGTCTCCTGTCATGTGGAAGGCGACTTAGTCCCTAGAAATAACCAAGCCCACTGGCCTCTGTGCTGGATGGCCAGCATGGACTTGAAATCCTGTCTCTGCTTTCTCTCAGCTTTATGCCATTTTTCCCAGGCAGGCCAAATTCCTGAGCCTACCTCTGTCCCTCACTTAGTGACCTGTTTCTGGGACAGCTGTTCATCGAGGACTATGGGGGTCCAGCCCGATAGTCCCCTTCCAGGGTCTGGGAAGAATCTACAACCAGCTGACAATTAATCTTTGATGAAAAGAAATGAATCTATGTACATGAAACTCTTTGTCCATACACTTTATTATTCTGTGTCAGTTCTCTCTACAAGCTTCTATTCTCTTAGCTCCTTTCTTGCCTGATTTCTCTCCATATTCATCTACTGCTCCCTCTAAGTTCTATCTTAATTCTCTCATCTTAATTCTGCCTCATCTAGGTCCTTACCTCGTTCTTACCCAGCTAGTACTTCCCCATCTGACTCTTCCTCATCTTCCATCTCGTCCACACGTTCTCTCTGGACAAAATCCTCCTTGTCCCTCTCCGTTCTCCGTCTCTCCCTTTTCCCCAAGTCTCTCAGGAGTCCAGTTATAAACCCAAGCTATCTTGAATTCTACAGGGTCATAAAGGCAGGTAAGGATTTTCCTCAGGCAGTGACCACCAGGTTTCCAGTGTCAATGGAGGGGTGATAAGAATCACATAGAGGGGCAGTAATTGTTAATTGTCATTTGCAGTCCAAAAGAGAAGTGACTAATGAATTAACTAAAGCCTAAATTCGGTAATAATCTAAGAAGAGGGATCTTATGTGCTCAACTGTAATCTTAAACGTGATTGGTAGAAAAATGTTAAAAATCTATAAGTTGCTAGGTCAATGGGAGAAAATAAAACTGTCTTCTTTTTTCCTGTGGCTCCTATCTGTCCAAGCTATCTGCCGTTTGTCTGCAGGGTGGGGGAAGGTGTGCTCAGTTGCTAGGTAACCTGTGTACAGCTAGATGCCTCTGGTGATAGTTAAAGGGAGATCTGGAACTAGAGGTAAGATTTGAGATAGGAGGAAGTTAAGCTTAATTGGCACATCCACCAGGCCTTCTCAAATGGGTAGTCTGGATGCTTAAGTCTGTTCTTAGTACAGAGGTATCTCTGATAAGGTCCTTTCCTCCATCTGGGGATGGACCTGGCCGGATGCTGCCAATGACGATAATTACAGGGAGGCTTGAACTGGGGTTCTGGCTGAGCATAGCTGTTAGCACGCAGGTTATCTAAATATTCCTAGAAGTGGTTAGATAAGGAGTTAAAGGTCTATGAAGTTAATAAGTCTGTAAGAAAGGAGGGTCCGAGCTAAATTGTGTAAAGCTATTAACGTCGACCTGACCTAGGCGGTGTCTCCTTGTGAAATTTACCTTAAATCAGGAGACTAGCATGTGGACTGTTATTACTGTTAGTCATTGAAAGTGGCTAAGGGAGATATCTGATTCCAGAGGAAGCCTTTCCTGAGGCTGTTCTCCAAATACCTTGAATGTGTATGTCCAGAGAGTGATCAGTCCACACTGTTAGCCCTTCTTAGGGAAAAATCAATTGGGAAAACTATGAAGGCACACATGATTTTCATAACAGAAGACAGCTGATATATAACAAGCCAAGTAACACCAAAAGCTTCTTGGAATTTGGCTTCCTCTGAAAGAATTCCTTGATCCCTTCAGGTAGTGACTTTGCCATAACCAGCTGAGTTCTTAGGATATATTCCTGCGGCCCACAGCAGTTCTCGTTTTTTTCGTTTAGTAAAAAAAGGAGAATGTTTAATTCTCTCTAGGGCAGTGAATATGTAGATAAACTTAAATTTGGAGATGACTTAAAAATTATAAGTAATGATTAATATTGATAAAACTTAAATTTGGGGATGACTTGAAAATGATAAGTAATGATTAATATTGATATTTATCAATATTGTATCAGTACTATATATATTTATAATCAATAGTTTATATAGATGGCAGGCTGAGAATTAGTTTAACCATCTCTTAGGTATAGTTGTATATAGTTAGAACATCTCTGTCCTTGTAAGGGAGCAGAGGAGTAACATAAAAATCTGTCGTTAGCTAGTATAGCATAATATGGTCAAAAGTGTCTGAATACTATGATTGTGACTTGTCAAAGAAATGGTTAGTTTGGAACATTAACTCTATCTATTAATCTTTGGTTAGTGGTATAAATTTGGTTAACCTGTATTTTAAGGAGGCATAGTTAAAGAGTTACCTGAGTTAGTCTGAGCACCTGTGCGACCAAGGCTACAGCTGAAGCTTATCTAATTTAAATTTGTAATAAATGGAATATTAAACCACTAGTTATGAAAAAAAGTAATAACCCGTGTCAGAGTGTACATAGCAAGACTTACATACGGAACAATTGTCATAAGTACATGAGGAGAATGTCTGGTAGTACATACAATTCAGGATCATGGGCAGAACTTATACAATTAGTAATAGAACATTGTTTTAGGGCAGTTCAGTCTCTGGGCTGGAGAGTTCAGTTCAGAAAAAGAGGTGACAATGGGGCTGTAGAAGTCTCTCATGGTTATTTCCTGCTGATGTGGGGGCGAAGCTGTGAGAGTCTTGAGGCCCGGAATGCAGTGGAAACCCAGGAAGCACAGGCTGCTTCAGGCTGTGAGGCACGCAGTATAGTAGTTTTCTGTCTCATGGGCTGGAGGGCGTGACGCAGGGTTGAGCCGGACAGCACATCCGTGTGGGCTGGAGGGTGGAATGCAGACCTGCAGCTAGACAGCATGTCCGTGGTCCAGAGGATGACAACCTGTAACTCTTTAAATGGTTAGAATTTCTGCTAGAAATAAATATATGTATTCATGGTAGAACATACAGCCGAGGAGTTTTAAAGAGGAAACCTTTCTCTTAGGTGTACCTATGGAATATTAAATGTGTGGTTAGCACATGAGAGAAGGGGATACAAGGCCAGGGAGAGGGAAAGCTCCTCCCCCGCCCCAGAGAAGAAACAGAAGTTTTGTAAGTGGGAGATAAAAACTGTAGTTAGGTTGCATTCCTCCCAGTCTTTCTTGGCTTGTGAGCCTTGGCAAATTCTGATCTCCTAGAGCTTATGAGAACCTTCTTAATAGACAAAATCTTAGACACGTTAGCAGTATAACAGTGGTAAGTTTTGTCAGAGCAAAATTATGAATCCTTGGAGTCTCAACAAAACATCAGGTGGCACACACCTTTAATCCCAGCACTCGGGAGGCAGAGCCAGGTGGATCTCTGTGAGTTCGAGGCCAGCCTGGTCTACAGAGCAAGATCCAGGAAAGGCGCAAAGCTACACAGAGAATCCCTGTCTCAAAAAAACAAAAACAAAAAAACAAAAAACCCAAAAAAACAACAAAAAAAATACATCAGGATAGCCAGAGAATGAAATCTGAAATGTATCATTTATATATATCTCAAGTCTCATTTATCTTTTGACAAAAATTAATAAAATACATTTAGAACAGAATGATTACTTCTAATCATATTTCTGTAAGTTTTATATCATTGATGAACAGTTCATCAAAAGGATCTGGAATTGTATCAATTTATTCATATTCAAAGCTCAGTATTTAAGAATCTAGAGGTGCCGGGCGTTGGTGGCGCACGCCTTTAATCCCAGCACTCGGGAGGCAGAGGCAAGCGGATCTCTGTGAGTTCGAGGCCAGCCTGGGCTACCAAGTGAGCTCCAGGAAAGGCGCAAAGCTACACAGAGAAACCCTGTCTCGAAAAACCAAAAAAAAAAAAAAAAAAAAAAAAAAATTAAGGAATCTAGAGGTAAATAACAGCCTCTAATCAGACTGTCGGCTAGGAGCAAGCGCCTTTGTCCTGTAGCGGCCTAGCCATTTGGTGTGACCAGGCAATCCAGGATTCATAAAGGCAGGTCAATGTCCTGTGAAGACATGTAGGCATATCCTCTTCCTGACAGTATGAAAACATCAGGACCTTTTCAAATACCAGTGAGAAGATCATAGCGGCTTAGGTGTAACTTTGTGGCTTGGCCTGGGGGGAATAAGGAATGCCTGTAGTGGGAGATATGAAAAATTAAGCGCCAATTCTTAAGAGCTCTTGGAGTATATGTAAGGCCGTTGTCTATATATGAGCTCTAGGTATTCCTAAAATTGAAAAGCAGTGAAATAAGTGGTGTATTACCTCTTATTTCATAACCATAAATCATAAGGATGTAAGCCTCGTGGGTGAGCTTCCATAGGGAGAGAATTTGTAATTGTTGGACAGACATAAGAAAAGGTACCAGTATATCCTGTAGAGCTATCTGCCAATCTATAGACTCATAAGTTTCATAGTTTGATATAAATATAATATCTGTGCAATAAATGTATTAAGATATATGTATATACATATACATATATACATACATATTATTATTATTAGGTTGGGGGACTATGAGGAGGCTATAATTGACAGTTAGTTCTGATAGTTAATCTGTATATATAAAATGAGGAACTTGGCCAGGCGGCGGCGGCAGCGGCGGCGGCGCACCTTTAATCCCAGCACTCAGGCGGTAGAGGCAGGCAGATCTTTGTGAGTTCAAGGCCAGCCTGGTCTATAGAGCAAGATCCAGGAAAGGCGCAAAGCTACACAGAGAAACCCTGTCTCAAAAAAACAAAAAAAAAAAAAACAAAAAAAAAAGAGGAACTCTGCTCAATGTGGTGGTATTGTGTTCCCCAAAATATTGTGTATGCTAATAAACTTATCTGGGGTCAGAGAACAGGACAGCCACAATATTAAACATAGAGATTAGGCAGTGGTAGCATACGCCTTTAATCCTAGCATTCGAGAGACAGAAATCCCTCTGGATCTCTGTGAGTTCAAGGCCACATTGGAAACGGCCAGGCACGGTGATACACACCTTTAATCCCAGAAAGCCACACCTTTAATCCCAGGGAGTGGTGGTAGAAAGCAGAAAGGTATATAAGGCGTGAGGACCAGAAACTAGAGGCATTTGGCCTGAGCAGGCCTTTGGCCTGGAGAAGCCTTTGGCCTGGAGAAGCATGTGGCTGGTTAAGCTTTCAGGCTTCTAGCAGCAGTTCAGCTGAGACCCATTCTGGATGAGGGCTCGGGGCATCCAGTCTGAGGAAACAAGACCAGCTGAGGACCCAGCGAGGTGAGATAGCTGTGGCTTATTCTGTCTCTCTGACCTTCCAGTGTTCACCCCAATAACTGGCCTCGGGTTTGATTTTATTAATAAGACCTTCTAAGATTCATGCTACAGCTCAATAAATGAGTCCTGGATAAACAGAACTCGCATTTCCTGCTCTGTATGTCAGCTTTGGCCTCCATCATGGCAGGGTGAGTAGGCAAGTTAAAAGTGAAATGCTGACAATCTTTAGGGTGAGGAAGTATAGTAAAGAAGCAGTCTTGTACATCGATGACGATTATTGTTTGATTTCTGGGGATGGCTGTGGGAGATGGCAAGCCAGGCTGTGAGATTCCCCCTTGGTTTTAATAAATTTTATTTAATTTCTTAAGGTCTTGTAGCAGTCTATAAGCCTGATTTTTCTAAGTAGAAAATATTGGGGTGATTTAAGGGCTGGTGGGGGGCTTTGTATGCCCAATATTTAAATTTTTCTTCCACCAGACAAGTAGCAATTACAATTCTCTCAGCATTTAAAGGTCATTGCTTACCGGGCGTTGGTGGCGCACGCCTTTAATCCCAGCACTCGGGAGGCAGAGGCTCGCAGATCTCTGTGAGTTCGAGGCCAGCCTGGGCTACCAAGTAAGCTCCAAGAAAGGCGCAAAGCTGCACAGAGAAATCCTGTCTCGAAAAACCAAAAAAAGAAAAAAGAAAAAAAAAAAAGGTCATTGCTTAACCCAGATAGGAGCATCAGATTTACAAGTAATGGAGTCAACAGTGGACAGTGGCCCCTAGGATGAATTTTGATACCTTAGGCCATGTCTGTCATTTATAATTTCTGGAATAATGGGCCTAGTTATGCCTTGGGTTTGTTTATCCAAGTTCTTTTAAGTTTAAAACCCATCTGTAGCATTTGAGATGATATTAGTCCACAGCAGAGATTAATGGTACATCCATTAGTTACAGCATGTCTCTTCTCTATAGTGTGTTAGGTATGGAGGATGACATATGGGCAGAATATGCCATAATTTTATCTATTTGACCATCTTAATATTTTTGAGCTGTTAGCAATAATACTAGGTTGACCTAGGCCTATAAGAGACAAAGGAGTAATAGTCGTCTTAAGTACTTGGCCAATCTTTTCCTGAAATGTAAGAAATGTCCGTGCTTATGTCTAGCAAGTCAATTTTTTTCCCTCTCTTTTAAGTGTTTAGTTGGTTTGGAATATTTAATTTCCTGAACCCAGAAGGCCATATCACTAGAATCCACACCAGCAGCTTCCTTAGGCACTGCCCTGCATGAATCTGAACTGTTTTTGTAGGGAGTTGTACAATGATCTTAATCTCTCCAGAAAAGTCAGAATCGCACACCCCTGGGGCAACATTAATACCTTGTACAGCATAGGAGCTACAACCTATATTTAGCCCCAGTGTACCTTCTGGGGAGGTCTGCAGACTCTTGTATTAAGGCATATAAGTCCATTCCTAAAGCTTATATAGCTCAGACCTCAATAAAAACTTTATCCATAGATCTAACTTAGGCTTACATCCTCACTATCTCTAGGTTATTTATTGAGATTCATGTATCATTTATAACATATCTAGATGTTCATATGTTATATTTTTTTTATCCCAATAAATGGCAATTCATATCATAAGTTTTTTTTAAACTTTGTAAACATTTTCTATCTCTAAACTTTTATATCCCTATAAAAACTTTGTATCCAAAAGCATCTATATATTAAATTCATCAGGAAAAATAAGTGACTGATAATTGAGAATAGCCAATGTAAAGTGAATTTCTTTTAATAAAGGAACAGTAAAAGGTCATTTTGAAATCTGTTAGGTGAGCTATCTTTTACTTGAAATTGGATAGTAAGGCAAATTATCTTTAAACCTGATAAATGGAAATATAATCTAAATGATCTGAAAGCATAGTTTGGACAAAACCCTGGCAATAAGAGGTATGGCAGTTTTGTCTAAAGCTTAAACTTTTTAAATGTTAGGGGGCTAAGTAATGAATTGATTATATGAAATGTAGCTTACTTAGTATGTATATAAATATAATTTTGTATACATTAGAGAATTTGATCATTCATAAGATGATCAACCTTTAATTTGTATCCTAATAATTATCTCTAATAGCTTATAGCTTAAGTACAACTTATCCTTAGCAGTTTACAGTTTAGGTCAGCCAATCAATCAATAAGTTTTATTTCTTAATTGTCTTTAATTAAAGTAAACTTATTCTTAACAATTTTTTTCATCTTTTTTTAATTTTTTTTTAAAGATTTATCTATTTATTATGTATACAGCATGTATGACTACAAGTCAGAAGAGGGCACCAGATCTCATTACAGATGGCTGTGAGCCACCATGTGGGTGCTGGGAATTGAACTCAGGACCTCTGGAAGAGCAGTCAGTGCTCTTAACCTCTGAGCCATCTCTCCAGCCCCTATTCTTAACAATTTATAAGTTAGTTGTCTTTATAAACTTAGAACTTAGGTTTTATACCTGTCAAGTTTAGTCTTAAAAATATTGTTTGTGCTGAAGTTATTTTACTATAGAAACAGGAGTTCTTATTTAAAAATATAGTATATAAGGAGAGTAACAATTTAATAAATCCTTTAAGGTGTATCATGAAATGAGACAAGCATAGTAAAACACCCAGAATAAAACAGGAGATTTGTTTGTTTGTTCGTTCGTCTGTTTGCCGGTTTGTCCAGTCTGTATCAAGCCAGATAGCAACCAGGAATGGCGAGGTAAGGAGAAGGTGGAGACATAGACTGAAGTGAGCTGAGATGTAGATAGCAGATAGTTAGGTTCAGAGAGAAGGCAGATGTTTAGGATTCCAACCCCTAAACGTCTTCAGGGGTCTGATGAACCCATACAGGTCTTAGTAGGGCGTCCCCTAACCAGGACCTGTTTTTTTTGCAATGGGTTAACTGAAGTTCTTGTACTTGGCCAAGATTTTGTAAATTACCAAGAAATTAATAGTCAACCCAAAAAGAGGAAAGAGAGAGAGAAAGACACTTTTTTAGGAGACCTGGGAGTTGCCATAAGTTTTTAAACCGGCTCTGGCTGTGAAGCTTGCATTGTTTAAATGAAGGTTGCTGGAGTGAGAAGTTTAGGGCTCAAGTTAGCCCTTAGATTCCAATAGTTTTAGCAAAAAAAAAAAAAAAAAAAAGTTGTTTGTAACAGGATGCTGCTGCTACTATGGAGAACATAGTGAACTTCATTAGCGAACTTCATTAGCTCTAGTTTACATCTCAGGAGCTCTCATAGTGTGATAATATTGTGTTACCTCCTTACAAGACCCCAAAGGCAATAACGGCAGGTTTCTCCCTAAAAGGGAGGGATTAGAATCTCTGCTGCTTATTATAGTCAGCCAGTAAATCCATTCTATAAGGTCAGTGGCTTTTAGAGGTCCCCTAAGTCTTTCCTTATGTTTTTTAGGAGGCCTTATGGGATTAAAATAGTCTGTTGCTTCCTTATCTAAGCCGGTAAACAGACTGGAGCTGACTGAAATGCCTTTGGTCTTAAGCCTGTGTTCTGTAACTTCTATCAGAAGCTGTTTCTCTTCAGACTCATTCTGACTATTTGGGGGCTGGGGGGGATAATTCATGGCTACTCACCACTCCAAACTCGGGGAGCAGGGGATTGGTGTCCCTGGGATCTGCAGCATCCTTCGGTGAGGATTAATTGTAGCTGATACTCCAGAGGTCTCCAAAAATCGTACCTCTTAAGAGTTGAGAGTTGAGCCTCTAACTGGGCAACCCTCTGTGAAGCAAAACCTCTCTCCCTGGATATGCTCCAAACCTTACTTCATATCAATCCCCGAGTACCTAAACAGTTAAATCTGTTCATGGCGCCAGGTATCGAGGACTATGGGGGTCCAGCCCCTCGATAGTCCCCTCCCAGGGTCTGGGAAGAATCTACAACCAGCTGACAATTAATCTTTGATGAAAAGAAATGAATCTATGTACATGAAACTCTTTGTCCATACACTTTATTATTCTGTGTCAGTTCTCTCTCTACAAGCTTCCATTCTCTTTTAACTCCTTTCTTGCCTAATTTCTCACTATATTCATCTACGGCTCCCTCTAAGTTCTATCTTAATTCTCTCATCTTAATTCTGCCTCATCTAGGTCCTTATCATCTCGTTCTTACCCAGCTAGTACTTCCCCATCTGACTCTTCCTCATCTTCCATCTCGTCCACACGTTCTCTCTGGACAAAATCCTCCTTGTCCCTCTCCGTTCTCCATCTCTCCGTTCTCCCCAAGTCTCTCAGGAGTCCAGTTATAAACCCAAGCAATAGCAATCCCCTTGTTCGAGCAAGGTCACCAGGCTTAAATTCTATGGAGTCATAAAGGCAGGTAAGGATTTTCCTCAGGCAGTGACCACCAGGTTTCCAGTGTCAATGGAGGGGTGATAAGAATCACATAGAGGGCCAGTAATTGTTAATTATCATTTGCAGTCCAAAAGAGAAGTGACTAATGAATTAACTAAAGGCTAAATCGGGTAATAATCTAAGAAGAGGGATCTTATGTGCTCAACTGTAATCTTTTTTTTTTTTTAAGAACATCTGAATTTTTTAATCCTTCTTTACAGGTTAACTAGACCACTTTTCATTAAGAAAACTGTAGAAAGTTAGTAGCTGCCACAAGTGGACGCCAGGTGGTGGCCTCTGTCAATTTTCCACAGAGTCCTGCTTTGCAGGGTATCTGAGTACAGCTCGGGGCTCTGCTCAAACTTGCTGGAATCACTCATGGCAGATTTTAGTCCACAGGTCACTTTTCCCCATATTTCTTTGTAAACTCTTCAGCATTCTTACAGAATTTTTTATGGTCCTTAGAGTATTCTTCAGCTAGGTCAGCCCGGAGTGGGTGCTCAGGCTGGGGGTCATTCACCAATGCTATGAGAGACTGGATTACTTGGTTGGTCTTGGTGGCTGGCTTCTAGTTTTCAGCACTAATTACCGGCAGACAGACCTGCCCCTTCTCATCAATGTTAGGGTGATAGATCTTGGTTTTAAATGTGGTCTTGGGTGGTTTGAATGGATACTCTGCTGGAAAGTTGATTTCAATTCTAAACGCCCCCTTGTTGTATGGAGGGTTGTCCTTCATCAGCCTCCTGCTGGCCGCCATCTTGGATTGGTGCTGCTGCTTTCCCTCAACTGTAATCTTAAGCGTGATTGGTAGAAAAATGTTAAAAATCTATAAGTTGCTAGGTCAATGGGAGAAAATAAAACTGTCTTTTTTCCTGTGGCTCCTATCTGTCCAAGCTATCTGCCGTTTTTCTGCAGGGTCGGGGAAGGTGTGCTCAGTTGCTAGGCAACCTGTGTACAGCTAGATGCCTCTGGTGATAGTTAAAGGGAGATCTGGAACTAGAGGTAAGATTTGAGATAGGAGGAAGTTAAGCTTAATTGGCACACCCTCCAGGCCTTCTCAAATAGGTAGTCTGGACGCTTAAGTCTGTTCTTAGAGGGTACAGAGGTATCTCTGATAAGGTCCTTTCCTCCATCTGGGGATGGACCTGGCCGGATGCTGCCAATGACGATAATTACAGGGAGGCTTGAACTGGGGTTCTGGCTGAGCATAGCTGTTAGCACGCAGGTTATCTAAATATTCCTAGAAGTGGTTAGATAAGGAGTTAAAGGTCTATGAAGTTAATAAGTCTGTAAGAAAGGAGGGTCCGAGCTAAATTGTGTAAAGCTATTAACGTCGACCTGACCTAGGTGGTGTCTCCTTGTGAAATTTACCTTAAATCAGGAGACTAGCATGTGG